>JAOBAY020032456.1:0-14229 GCA_025331085.2 Zoanthus sociatus | reverse complement strand
TTGCGATAACCTGTGAGAGATTCATTGATGTGGATTTTATTGTTGCTAATAGCACCGAGACCCATTGCGGCTTGTACGGACGGCAAGTTGTTTATATTCTTTCTTATTAGATTCCTGCGTTTCTTGTACATTTCTTCTCTTTTCTCTCTATGTACAAACTTGACAATCAACCGATGCTTCACTTTTTTGGTATCCGGAAGCCGGTGAACTGCTGCTAAGTGGACGTCTTCAACATTTACATCGATTAAAGTACCAATCTCTTTGATAAGCTGCTTTGGATTCTCCTCCGGCAGTATTGGAATGCCCGTTATTTCCAGACAGTCTCTTCGAGAGTATTGTTGGACTTCGTCGATTGCACATTCAATTCTGTAGACTGCCTGCTCCACACGGTTGGTTCGCTCGGCTAAGCTGTCGGCGATCTTTGTCAGCTCAGCATCCTTTTTCCCCAGCGTGTTTGTCGTTTGGTTCAATGTTTTGAGCGTATTTAGAACAGACTCGTACTTTTCCGATATAAAGGACTGAGATTTCTCTATCCCGTCAACACGTGCTGTCAAGGTCTTAATACTAGTTCTGAGTGCTTCGAGTTCGCTTTTCAATTCACGCTTAATACTAGGCAAAAATTCTTCCTTCCATATTTTCCGTAAGTCATTGACATTCAGATAACCTTTCGAATCCATCATTGTAAATGAACTCGAAATTAAGTGGTTAAGTAAAGATAGGTTCAATTACTTTCATGTTCACCACCAATTCACCATGCTGCCGCCATCTTGACATGCAACTCTTGACATGCAATTATGAAATCATTTTTGAGCTGTCAGCAAGCAAATTAGAAAATACCAAAACTTACATTGAAACCTTTGTGTTGTTAATAGGCGAATTACTGCCTTAATGGCCCGTTCAAACGGATCAAGCAAGCAAGCAAGAAAGTCTAAAACTTGAAAAAGCTTGTCGAGTAACAAAGACATGGAATTTGTTTCTGTTAAGCAGTTTCTAAAAAATATCACCATTCAAAAATACTCAAAAGTGATAGAGGCAAAACTGTTAACGAGCCGTACATTAATATTCTCTGTAAAATCTCCGGCACAATCACAGCTTTTTTTTTATATATATATTTTCTTAGAATTTTTATGTGCCATTTATTGTTGTCTCTTAGTTAAGACTTGATAAGAAATAGTTTAGTGAGATTATGAACATTCATTTGAGCAAGCCATAATTTACTTACAGGTCATGGTACAAACCTGATGCGATTTTGCGAAACAACTCGCTGTCCACTGCACTGGTGAACAAACTGTATGACCTGAATGATGTTGACTTTGATTTGTCTACATCGGGACATGATCTAGACATCTCTTGGCCTGCATTCTCAAGGTTGGTGTGACAGAATTATGACGGCTAAAGCCAGCGGGAGAGGTGAAGAGAGAATTAATTCTACCCCCCTTTCCCCCCATCCAAATAAAAAAGAAAGAAAGAAAAAGAAAAAAAAAAGATTTAGCAGTCAGACAGGTTGACTTGATCTTTTGTATACATTGCTGAAATAAAAATGTTCGTGGGATCTTCTGCTGAATCCCACTCAGCGTTCTATCTGTACAAAGCCTGTGAAATTTAGTAGGGTAATTGCCGCAAATTGTAATAACTGAGGTGAAATGTAAAATTAACACAAAATGTAACAACTTTTGACGCAAAATAACGCAAAATGCAAATAGAACAACTTTTGACGGAAAATGTAACAATTGTTTTAATGCAATTTAACGTAACTTTTAAATGCAAAATGTAAAAAAAAAAGACGCAATTTGTAACAACCCCAAATGTAACAGAACTGAAGTCGTGAATTTACTCTTTATATTAGAGACTTTAATAAGTTTTAAATTAGCGATAAATTTTTAGTTGCGACTTTTCTTTAGATTCGCGAACAGTATCTAGAAGGTAAAAGTTTCAACCTCAAAGGCAAACAGAGATTGTTAAACTTTGTTGCTTGCCGTTCACGTTGTCCACAGAACACAAAAAGTGAGCTTTCTGCGACGTATCAATGAAGATGACGGTGAGCAGGTAGCCAGCTCTCCACATTCCAGCGTGAAACTATTGTATTCAGTAATTAAGGCTACTGTTCTTTGCCATTCGCATCGTCGTTCCCGTTCTCGCATCTTAAACTCCCTAAATTTAAGTCCGCTATACACTATATGATTTGTCGGTAGACTCAGTTTAGCCATTTCTATTTTAATATTAAAACTTCGTCGACTATCCCAAACTAGTCTGCGCTTGCGAGTGTTCAGTTCAATCACATAATTATAAGACGTGTCGACGTCACCACAAGTATGCTGTATTTCGATAAAGCAAAACTATCTATTCTTTAAGCTATATGATGTATAACTTTATGAAGTATTATATCCTATTCTGTTTGAACTAGCTACCATAATTAAATTCATGTTCGTTCAAATCTTTCTTCAATTTCGTGAAGCCATGTATGTATTGCGCTCATGCAAAGCAGTGAGCTCAGATTGAATATAAAGACTGTTTCAGTACGTGTTTTCGCCTAGTGCTCGATTTGCCAGCGAACCAGCCGAGTGATGATGCGAGGCAGGTGAGATAACAGAGCAATCGAGTTGTACAAGGTATTGTAAGTATACTTGAAAGAACTCAAACGAGCTGAGCAAAATGTAATGTTATGTGCACACTTGAATGATCCAATCACAAAACGCATATGGAATCTCGTGATATTGGTGACACGTGTCAAACATTGTTAAAACGTCCAGGTTTTGACTTGCACAAGGCGTTTGACATTTACAAGCTCTTTTTAGGTTTTCTCCATTTAGTTTCTGAAGTTTTAGACAGACAGTGTTTCGTAAGTTACAGCATAATCAGAAATGTAACTACAAACTTTTCTAGTACTTAGAGTTATTAATTAACAATCTCAGAAAGCTTATTGTTCAAACTTACTCAAATTAAATTTGATTTGCTTTTTAGATCTTTGTCACTGGGTATTACTAGTTACATTTCTCACGTATTGTGAAACCAGTGCGTGCGTCTCTTGTAAATAAAATTCTCCTATAACAGTACCAAACCGTTAGTCAGTTTTACTCCAAACTCCATTGCAATCAGTACGTTTTTGCACGAAGATATGTTTTCACACGTGAAAATAACACTTTTACTATCATGGTTACATATGAAAATCACTCCATACGATGCAGCACCTTTGACAACGGTGCCTTTGCTAAGTGCAATGGTGTTTATATAATTGCTGTCGAGTGAAGCGATACAGCGAAATCTTCTGAATGGAGTAAGATTTCTCAGTTTTCGTGGATTCCTCCAGTGCGTTGTTCTTTAGCTAGTCTGTTGCCGCAGCCGATACACTCATGTCACGCTACAGGATTGGTGTTTGAACGCAGAAAGAAATACAACAGATTTGCTACTTGGTAAAAAGGCAATTACATAATGTTCATCTGAATGACATTTGTTACATTTTGGGTTGTTACAAATTGAGCTGATTGTTTTATTACATTTTTCGTCAAAAAGTAGTTACATTTTGCGTTAAGCAGTTGTTACATCTCGCGTCAAAAGTTGTTACATTTCGCGTCAAAAGGTGTTACATTTCGTGTTAATGTTACATTTTTGCGTCAAAATGTTGTTAAATTTTGCGTCAATAGTTGATACATCTCGCGTCAAAAGGTTTAAATTTTGCGTCAGAAGGTGCTAAATTTTTGAATAACGAATAATATAGAAAAATACAAAATTCTTTGAATCTTTCAGGTTTATTACTTAGCATAATGACTTTAAGTATTCACTTGGCTTGTAGGTTCCCATTTTAAATTATGATGTCTTATTTAAAGTGCAATGTTGTTTTATTAACAAGTCTAAGAATGAACAACGTTAATCATTTGTACTCTTGGAGACATAGCAAAATAAATTTTATTGACTTTTCAGATTGCTTAAAGTTACTGGTTAACATACGTCGTTTATACGCTTTTCAGGACAAGCAAACTGAGTAGTTACTTTATGGGATTTCAACAGGCAGGGTCGGTCAGGGAGGAGGGGGTAGTGAAGTACTAAATAAATATACCTGAAATGAAACATCCAATATACCCAAAAGTACTAAAAATATTTTCTTTGCAACCGGGTGTTTTCATGATTATTATACTCCATACAAATATAACAGTTATTGCTTCTCCAGTAAAATTTTGAAAAAAGTTTTAAAAAGAATTTAAAATTCATGTAAAATACCAAATTTGAAAACAACATGATATACTTTATACCTAAAATTAGTCCAAATTACCCAATATTTTTAGGAAAAAAATACCTTATACCTAATAATAAATACCCAAAAATACCGCATACCCAAAAACTCTGGCCGATCTTCAAAAATGACATTGTGCCACTCATTTTGGTGCAGTGAAAAAGTCATCTGCTTTTTAGCCACTAGGTCAGGTTGTGATCCGTAGCTATATATGCCCATGTTTGAACCATTTGTTTGATATTTCTATCCACCAAAGCAGATTCGGCTTTCCATCGTTTGTAAGTAAGTAAGTCGATACCAGCTCCTTGTAGGACCAAACATTTAATTTATTTGTCTTACATCCAGAGGGAGTCAGAGATCTAATGCTACAGAAAATATTAATAATCGCCGGCTCAAATGAGCAAATAAGCTTGAAAATGGTTCAGTCTCCCCATGTGAGGAAATCTACTGAATGATGCTCTTGGATTCCGGATCCCATGATGTGGCCTCTGGATCCCAGGTACTTGATTGAAAAAAACACCTCAGCGGATTGTGGATTCCAAAAGGTCTGTTTTCCAGGATTCTGGTCCCCAAATCTGGATTCTGGTTTGCAAAGATAAGGATTCCGGATTCCAGAAGCAAATATTTTCTGGATTCTGGATTCCACAAGCAAATATTTTCTAGATTCCGGATTACAGAAGCAAATATTTTCTGGATTCTGGATTCCATGAGCAAATATTTTCTGGATTCCGGATTCCATGAGCAAATATTTTCTGGATTCCGGATTCCACAAGCAAGATTTTCTGGATTACGGATTCCATGAGCAAGTTTTTCTGGATTCCGGATTCCACAAGCAAATATTTTCTGGATTCCCGGATTCCATGAGTAAATGTTTCCTGAATTCCAGAATCGGATTACCTTACATGGGGCGAGTTGAAGCATTTTTGCTAAACCCAGATTTGGAAGAATAACGGTTTTAAATTGCTTATTTTAAATTTATGGGTCTTATTTCTTTGTAGAAGATCCTTTGGTGAAGGCTCTGTTTCTGGAAGGCGCAGCAGTGTGAGCAGTATGACAAGTGTTGACTACCGAGTATGTAAAGAGATTAGTCATAAGTTAAAAGATTCTGGTACAGATCCAGAAATTTAAGAAATGGATGGTGTTTCCTTTCTGTAAAATTTCATAGTCTATTTTAATGCCCAATGCCCATACTTGATCCTTTCCAATACCTCTAATTAATCAGTAATGATATGTTTACTCTGTGTAGATGCAACCATCCCCAAGTAATTTTGTTCCATTTACTCCTCTGCACACTTTATGTTTCCCATTTCAACACTGTTGCTGTTGACCAGTCTTTAGTGGCTGTGCCTAAGATGCTTTGCTGAGTGAGAGATCCTTTTCAAAGTTGTCATTCATGCCATTATCATGTAATCCTTCAACAGATCCTTATCTTTATACTTCTGGGCTGGGTTGTTCAAAGATGGGTTAATTTAACCCTGGGCTAAAATCACAGCATCAACTTTTTGTCTTGTAAAAAAATGCTCAGTATTTCCGAGAAAAAAAAGAACAACTTTGTTAATCCACAATTTACATGTCAAATCTATCTCTGTAAGGCTGGAAACAAAATCATGAGTTAAACATTTAACCCTGTATTAGTCCGAATCTGCTTTTGGATAACTGAGCCCTGCATGACTCGCTATCCTACATGAACGAGCGAGTAGCATATTAAGGAATCTAGATAAAAAATTTACCATGTTGCAGTTTATATTGGGTGAAATGTTACCTTTAGCCGAGTCTAATACTCTGACCTCTTATTATTAATACTAAGATCATTATCACTAATACAATAAAAGTTCAAACGAGAAAACGTTCCATTTTTTGATGTTAAACTGTTTAATAACAGTATCAAACTGTTAAACTAGATGAAATTTGCATTGATTGTATTACTTAACATAATCTGAAGATGGCCGTCAGATGACAGCCAAAATATTAAACAGTCTAACATCAAAAAATGGAATGGCTTTTCGTTTTAGCTTCTATTGTACAGTTGTATATCCTAATTAATATATTTAATTATCACTAATTTTGATATTGATTAAAAGAAGGGGTTATTTGTTATGTTTTACTTTATAGATATATGTTTTGTACACATTTATATGTGTATAATATTTCAAATGCATACTTGTAATTTCCTCACAAATACAGATTTCGGTTCTTTGATGTTTTATGGTATCTTCGTTTCCTTCGTCTTTAATTTCAGATGCTACTCTTCTGATTAAATGAGTTGTTTGATTAGCTTTTCGTTTAAAGATACTTTAAAAATTTTGTTTTTTTTTTATCTAGAACGAAAGACCTGATCCGCTGTTGGCTCTTTCAACTGAAATATCCGCTTTAAAAGATCTATTTGCTAATGAAAGTCCTCTTTCTAAGGGGTTGAGTGACGGGGACGCGTTTGATTCTCTTAGCATTGCTGACTCCGCTATAGATGTTCCTTCGGTCAGTGACATGACATTGGATTTGTCACGCATCCATCAACAGATTCTAAAATGGAAATCTGAAAAGGAGTCTCAGATTGCAAAAGTGCGTCATGCTCTGAAAAAAGCTGAAGATGATAAAAAGTATGCAATACAAGAATCAGATCTCAGAGTCAAACAAATACATGAGAAACAGGTTCAGTTATCGATTATCTCAGCTGAGAAGTCTGATGCACAAACAAAAGAACTTACTGCGCGTTTGACTAAGGCTGACAATGCGTTACATGAGCGTGACGCTGAAATCAAGCAATTAAGAGAAGATGTCACCATGGCCATTTCGTCTTCCCATGAAGCTCAGAGGTCGACAATTGACTTAGAGAAACAACTAACAGTGATGGAACGTACACGGAATGAAAATTGCTCAGAAAATGTTGCTTTGAAAGAAAAATTTAAAAATTTAGTTGACATTAAAGAGGGACTAGAAAATAAAATTCAAGAATACAAGAACAAAATTAACTCTTTTGAGGCCATAGAAACCGAATATAAGGAAAAACTTTCGGAAGTTCAAGGAAACTTGAAAGCAAAAGAAGTTACCTTAAAAACTGTTCAAGAGTCTTTTGAAAAATTAAACGGAATGGTTTTCGGGTCATTCGAGGAGCTGGAAAATGAGCTCAAATCAAGACTTCTTGAAAGAGAGAAGGGGCTGGAAAGCAAAAGCGCTCAGAATCGACAACTAGAAACTAGTTTAGTTGAACTACAACAAACTAACAGGGAGATAAGACGGAAACTATCAGATAGTAATTTAAAGGTCACACAACTCGAGACTGCTTCTGAAGAAGCGATTGGTAGAGAGAAAGATTTGCAGGCAAGGCTGACAGCAGCACAAAGAAATTCCGAAGAAATGGAGAGTGTTTTATTAAAAGTCAAGGAGATTTTCATGTGCCAAGCAGGCACTGAAAATGGGACTGCAGAGAGTGATAAAGGACATTTTGATACAATTTTGGAAGTAAGTGATATTATCGATTTGAGAGTTCATTTAGTAAAGGCAATGACAAGGATGAGACATCTAGGATTCTCCTTGGAAAACAATGCATACTTTAGAGTCTGTATCTTTCATATTACAAAGATCAAAGCAAAAATCTTAGATTCTGAAATGAATCTATAATAAGTTCTGAAAGGAGCAACATAGTCTTAGATCAATCGTTCTTGCGCTTTTTTTGGGATTCATTGCAGAGCTGGGGCCTGGGGATATGCTTTTCACCTACAGTCTGATGAAGGACTAATGTTCGAAACCTCGGTGTTTTGCTATCTTTTTTTCCTCGGTGTCTACTTGAAAAAAAAATTCTAAGTGTTTAGAAAAGATTGGATGATCTTCATATTTGATTTTTAACCTTGTAGATTATATACTGTAAGAAAGAAACTTTAAACAAACTTTGAACAATTCAAACAAAGAAACTATACGAAATTACAGATATTGAAACATGCAAGTTTTAAGATGTAAAGGCTTTTAAATTTGTAAAACACATAGTTTAATCGACTCTAAGTATCACCGTAACGAGAGCACAAAGCTGACGTTTCGAGCGTTAACTCGTTGTTCTCACTACATTTTATTACATTTTTATCAAATCATAGGCTCGTTTTAATAGTTTTTTGAAAATTATCTCGCAAGTATGTTAAATTTAAAATTCCTCAATACTTTTCACTGAGTTAAAAAGAGGCACATTTCAAACTAGAGAATATTATATTTTATCAACTCACCGACGCTATTTAATAGTTTTTTTTAAAAAAATTTACTTCGCAAGTACCTTAAATTTGAAATTCTTCAATATTTTTATTGGGTTAAAAGGAGACAGATTTCAACTTAGGGAATATTATATTTTTATCAACTTGCCAGCAGTTTTTAATAGTCAGTTTTTTAAGATTATTTCACAAGTACTTTAAATTTGAAATCCTTCGATATTTTTCCTTAGGTTACAAAGTAGCAGATTTTCCCTTTACAAAATGCTTGTATGATTAACAGTTGATACCGAAATTCTTTTCGCAGCAGTCAAAGGAAGTAGTGTCTCTCTTTGGAGTTACGCGCGACCAGCTGAAAGATGCGAATAGTAAGAATTCAGCGTTATTAGAAAAGATTCAATCTCTGGAGGAAAGACTTGAGGAAAAAGATGCTGAAATTGAAAGGTAATTCTTGTTATGATAGGACTTTTGAAAGTTGCTTTACATATAAGACCACTTCTCAGCAGAAGGCGTATTTTTGACAACTGAAAGTTTAAAGTTTTTCGTCATCAGCGTTAAAAAATTTTCAAACACTAGCCTTTCTTCAGAGCAATTCTCTAACGGTTTTGTTACTTTCAGGAATTAAAGAATAACTGCTGTATTTTTGTTTCAAAATCAGATGTCACTCGTCAAGTTTTCATAGTTTTTTTGTATCATGAGAGTGAGTTTGTACCATTTAAACGACCTTGAAGATTATGTATGCAAATTATGCATTAATAATAATAAACCTTTATTGAAGTATCAAGCTAAAATAGCAGTTATATAAACAAACACTAAATAAGGACACTAAAATTGCCCAATCATTGCTTTATTTTTTTGGCAAAAGTGAGTTTTCATTATTGCTAATCATTTTTGATAACATACTCTATAATTTTGCTTCAAACCATTTTTGCAACTGTTCAAGACATGCAGACGAAATGATGTGAAATAGTCTTTTAATTGGGACTTTGTTTTGAGACTGAGAGAGGAAGAGAATTTAACAAAACCGAATTCATCGTGGAAAATATTATGTGAAGTTTAAGTGTTTCATTTCGAGACGTGGTTAACGCAAACAGTTTTGAAATCTGTGTTTACCTAATCAATAATCTTAACTTTTGACATTACTGTGTGTTTTTATTAGCTTCCAAAAGAGAAAAGAAATTAAATCTTCTGACAATATTTTGGAAGTTGAGAACTTTCTTTTTCATCACAGTTGATTGATCGTATTCTATAGCTGATTGTTAGAAATATACATAGGATCATTATTTGCCTGTCTTGCTTGTCCGTGCCTTGAAAATCCTGTGTAATATATTTACTATGGTAACAACACAACAGTTTGATTTTAATGTTTATTCCTAAATTAATGTTTGCAACTTGGTAACAAAGTTAAAAAGAAAAGTGTTCGTTACTTAAGGAACACTTCCTTTCTAACTTTCTAACCAAGTTGCAAATTTCTAAATAGAATCATTTGAGGAATAGAATCATACAGTATTATATGGGACATATCGAGCGAGCAGATACGAGATGTATGTCCAGCAGGAATAGACAATAACTTAACTAGTCCTGTGACTTGGCTTTCCATGTGAGTCTCTGTAGTTTAGTGGGTAGAAAATCTGGCTGGTAATCAGAAGTTTACGATTCCTGTCGGTGACTCAGAATTATTTCTGAGCATACAATTTGAGAAGCTATTTTCTTATAACAACAGGTTGGTTGAAGAAGCTCAGCATATGGTGCACCAGCTGGAGTCATTTACTTTATTGAAAGGACAACTCAATGAGGTAATTGCTGTAGATAAAAGCTTAATATAATGTTGTCAAGTGATGTGGAAAAGTTGCACTAAGTCGTGGAAGGAAAGCCAGTAACTCCTTGAAAAAGGGAAAAATCCTGACTTAGATTAAATGATGATAATGATGATGATTGTCAGTTCGTATTCTTATATAATCACTTTAATGGTTCATTAAAAGCTAATCCGTAATTCATACTCCATATAATTCTCAACGTTAATTATTTATTGCAGAATGTTTTTAAAAGTGTTTATTGCTATCTTTATGCCCCTCAAATTCCAACATGACCCCTGGAATGAATAATTTTGGAAAAACTACTAACCTATTTTCTTGTTTTTGTATCAAACTTTTTGTTATACAGCTTTAAGCACTTCTGCAGAAACGTTTTTGTTTTTGTCATTTTTTTTCTAAGATATAATTTTGAGAAGGAGAGCAATCTTGAGCGTTGGTTTGGAGAAAAAGGATGCCATGAATCAAGCGAGATGGAGAGTGGGAATTGGAGAGATTGCTAGCAAAACCCGGCCACCCCCATTTACGGGGATAAACCTGGGTCAAAATTGGATTTAAAATTGGGGAAAGATTCCGCCATCTTGGTTTCTTGCCTCGTCCTAAAGGGACCAAAAATGGCTCTGAATGACGTCATTTTGATCCTCAATTTATCTTAAAAATCAAAACTTAAGATTTTAAATGAGGTTGAATATTGCTACAATTTCGTTGAATACTGTCGTGTCAGTTTCTCAGTTGAAAAGCTATCAGGCAATGCTTTTTGTTGCAACTTATGCTGTTTTAATTTGGCATTGACGTCATTCGAAGTTATATCCAGTACCCCTGGGACTGGATGCAGGAAACTTTAATACTATGAAAAAATAGATTGGACAAAACTCAAAACGTTTTTACATCAGTGAAAAGTAATTATGATCCGAGGCATCTATCACTAGTGAAATCAAAATATCAATTTTTATATATATATCTGATTAAGTCAATCTCACTTCATACCTCTAAAATAGAACATTAAGTAGATTACTTATCTTTTTCAGGGAGATTGTGAAAATTAATCATATTCGGGAATTTTTGTTTGTTTTATTATAAGCTATATAAATTCGCAGACATGCAAAAAGGACGATTTGTACGATATGCCGCTTAACTTAGCTATGTGTGCGATTTTTTTCTCTGCCTTCAGATTGAAACTGAGTATACATCGTTAGAAGAGAATCTTCGAGCTGCTACAGAAGAGAAAAATAAAGCAGAAGAAGAAATTTCACTACTCAGAATTCAAAATGAAGAAGAAAGGACTCGTTTTCTTGAATCATTCGAGACCCAGCTCTCACAGTTGAAAGAAGAGCTAGTTCAATCGTTTACGCTCCGAGGAAAACTTGAGAGTGAACTGAGTGAGATGAAGGAGAAGATACACGAATATTGTTCACAGAATGAGGGGCAGCGTCAGCAATTGGAGTCTGTGAAAGAAGAGCTAGGAAGTGTACAGGATGAGAAAGCGGGACTTGAAATGGAACTTGGAGATTTACGGCAGTTGCTTGAAGCTGCAAATGAAGGGAGAATTGTAGCGGAACAAGGCCAAGCAAAAGCGCGAGAGCAGCTGGAGAACGTGAAGTCTACGTTGGAACAAGAAATAGCTGCGCTGAAGTTTCAGCTGAGCTCTGAAGCTATGAAATTTGAATCTGAAATAAAGGTAGGGACGGGTGGCTTCAGAAAAAGCAGAATTTAATGGAAACGAAACCAATTGTAGAATTGCACACAATTTAGGCATTTTGCTGATGAACAGTAACTGCTTTGTTATTTTATTCAGCGGCATTATAGCTATGGCTGTTCAGATATCTATTCAGAAATTACTGACTTTTTTAGGGTATGGAGCTGTTTGAAAGTGTCATATTTATCGCCAATTCCTAAAAACACAATCACAAATATTATGATGGTATAATTATATTCGCATTTGCCGGAAAATTATTCAAAATTATGTTAAGTTTTATGTTAAAAGTCACTAGAATTTAAAAACGTCAACTTCAGGTTAATTTTTGTGGTTTTTTGCGCGCCACAAAGTTGTTACCCTAAGTAGTTTTTCTTGTTTAACTTCACAGGAATACCGCGTTCCAATGTATAAATCTTTTCTTTACTATAAGTCCTCACTTATGGTTATTATATTGTTTCTGTGAATGCTAGGTTCTATCTGATCAAACCCATGAGAGTGCTGGCTTGAAAGAGAAGCTTAGTGAACGCGAAGAAACGGTCGCAGACTTGGAAAAACGTCTTAGGGAGAGAAACGATGCATGGCAAAACGACAGACTTAAATACAGCAAAGAGATCAAACACTTGCGTAATGAGGTTAGTTTTAGGTTTCTGACTCAGGTTTCCATCCTTCCGGGATAGGCAAATGAGTACCAGCATCTGCTGGTAGCCAACCTGCGATGGATTAGTGTCCCGTCCAGGGGGAGTCAGACTCTCATCAGTTTAACTCTACAGAAACTGGGAATAAGCGCCGGTTCAATGGGCCAAAAAATGTTTTGAACCTGTGATATTTGTAATAGCAGTGCAACAGAGCAGGTCATTTTTTGTGGGTTCTTTAATAACATTTGCTGCACTCAAATTGAAGAAAAAATCACATGTTTTCACTGCCAAATAACCTCTCAAAACCGAAATTCTTTTATTCTTTTATTTGGCTTAGCAGCACCTCCAGAATGTAGTTACTACCTTAAAGCTTTAATTGTGTTGTTTTATGAATCTATCTTGTTTAAAAGGTAACATTGCCATGACACTGAGTTATCTTGGGTTTGCAATTAAGTAATGCACCTCATTGCTTAACACTTTAGGAACTGTAGATAGGTACATTATCCATTGGTCTCCCCCCCCGCCCCCTCCCTTCATGGTCGTTATTTAGCTTGAAGTGCTTTTGAATATTTTTCTATGACCTAAAGTGTTGATATGTTAAATACTGTTCCTGAAATGTAATGGAAGTTCTTATTGTCAAAAGTTCCGGTCACGCCATAAAGAAGGATGGCTATGAATGTTTAAGATTAATCTGGAAGTGGAGTCTGGGGAGGGACATAGCGTATCGCGAACAAAGTTTTTAATCCAATTAAATGAATTCAGAAAAACAGGATGGAGATTTAAATCTTTATTAGACACAGATCAGCTATCAGTCAGCGTTAATAACTGAAATTTCAGAAAGATATCATAGATTTGAAAAGAGCAAAAATCACTACTTACCCTACCCTAACACATTTTTCTCTCTCTTTGTTTTTACGCAAACCTAGTTGAAGCAAAGTATTTTAGAAACTGGGAACGTTCAGTAAGGAAGCAAAAGTTAATTTTAAAAAAATGCACCTGTAAACACCTTTTAGCGAATAACGTGCAGTGATTTCATTAGCAAGGAGTTTTCCATTTCGTGAACTAATTTAGGTTTTGCTTAGGCACAAAATTACAAAACCAATTACGACACTTACAAGCAAAAAGTGGTGTCGATGGAGAATGAACTGGTCTTGATGAGAAGGATGTTAGATGAAGAGAAAGCCAAAGGTAGAGACATGAAACGTAAGGTGGAAGACATCGAGCGACAAAAGTTGAACAGCGAGAAAAAATTGAACCAAAGAATGGAAGAAATGCTTCAGGACATGGGAGAGCTGAAGGAAAGGCTTATTGCGGTAACGAGGTACTGTAACATTCGGTGTCTTCAAGTCAGCGTCAAAGTTCTTAATTTGCAAGAAATGGAATTAAAGTAGTTAGAGTGGAAACTCTTGTCTCTAAACGTCTTTTGATCTTCAGCTCAGGCTTCAAAGTACTCAAGAGCCGAAACATGTATTTTGAGAGCTTTGAAACCTGAGCTGAAGATCAAAAGACGTTTAGAGACGAGTTTCCAACAAGGAGAATTTCCAAGAAGGAGAATATTCAACTATGAAGAAATCAACGTCAGCTATAGAATGTTCATGCCATTTCATCAATTCTATGCGTACCCAATTTACGGTGTTCAACTTATCCACAGAGAAAATAATGCCCTGGG
>JAOBAY020032435.1:0-14230 GCA_025331085.2 Zoanthus sociatus | reverse complement strand
TCAGGGTTCTTGTTAAGAGCCGGTAACGGGTTATTTTAGCGGCTGTTCAAGTAAATGTTACCAGCTGTTTCACTGAATAAGAGCACACAGTGGTGTATCTTCCGAAGGTTTAACTATCACTGAACAGCCTGCTCCTAAGGCAGCTGCTGCTTTCCTTGTTATCATAGCCATTGGAAAATTCCACTGTAAACAAACCAAATAATTTGATCATATGCTTTCACAGTACTTAAATAAAGTTTATAAAGAGCTTGACAACTACTGTAGTTGTTCTTAAAAAAATAGTGATTTAAGGAGAAATAAAACTTTCTATAGGAAAAGCTATAAAGCCAGTTAGCTTAGGATGACTGAATTGCAGGTTGCAATTCAGTCATCTTGAATGCTGTGCAAAGGTGAACCTGACCACAGTACTTAACAATTACTGCATTGTAGCTTTCCATCAAAATATCTCAAAAAAATCTGATGTAAACTAATTATGCCTTTTGCTTTTTAATTAAAACGTTAACAACATGTTTTATTTATCTGTAATACTGATCAATTCATCTTTTAAAGTTATCAAACAATTATTTGGAGACAAAGGATCTTCTATATTGGGTGAACAGCTATTAGTTGCTATTTAACAATTAGACCTCGAGGACAAATGGACTACGAGTTAATAGCCCATGAGGCTGCAGGCCAAATGAGCTAATCAAACTCGTAGTCCATGAGGCCGAGAGGTCTAGTTGTTTTAGTATAAACCTACTAATCGGTCAAATAAGGATGTGCAAATTAAAATATTGATGAAATCGTCTGATGTTATAGAAAAGCATTGGCTCATTACTATTTTGATCCGCCATCTTTTCTCTACTTGTCTAGTATGGGTATCCTAAATATACCTCTAATAGAGTAGGCAATCACAATGCAGAATGCGTGTTAGACCGTTAGTAGGTTTATACTAAATAGCATTAGCTTAATAACAGTTGAACACCAATAATACTGAGCTGTAATAAAGTGAAATGCTATTTGCTTACTGGAGTCCAAAGAGCAGCTACTCCGATTGGTTGCTTAAGAACCAGCAGCCTCCGACTTGGTGATGGTGAAGGAATAATGTCACCATACACTCGTTTGGCTTCCTCGGCAAACCATTCAACAAATGAAGCAGCATAGGCAACCTCTCCCCTGGCTTCTGTTATGGGCTTGCCCTGGATTAAAGAATTATTTAACACAATGAGTGATTTTGATTTGTATAGACTTTTAATCAATTCACATTGCTGCTAGAAATTAAACTTGTCATAAACTGCTGGGGTTTCACATTGCTTCAAGGGAATTGAAGACTGAACTGCATCACACAGTTTACAATTAAATAATAATAATTTATGAAATTCTAATGATAAATGGAAATGGTAATGGCAAGATGGCAAGATTGGAGAAAAAATTATTAAGTAATATAACTACAGTAAAATGACTTATTATCAACATTAAAAGTAAGTATAAATCAACATTTAAAATGTATTCATCATCCACACCAACAACATTAAAAAAGAAGTATATATTTTTAATAGTCTTAAAATTTACCATTTCTGCATTCATGAGAATTGCTAAATCTCCTTTGTTCTTCAAGATTAAATCGTGCCATTTCTTCATGATGGTAAATCGTTGCTGAACACAATATTGATAAAAGAAGTAAAAATTAATATACCACAGGTATATTTCTCAAAACTTATACACATTTCAACATTAAGACTGAGTCTAGCAATTTAAAACTGTTTTTCTTAACTTAATTATAAATTGTCATTAACTCTCATTTAATGCACTTTCAAAATATAAAATATGCATGTTCAAACATCTTCAAAATAACACTTTTTCCAAAACTTCATATAGCTAAATATTCAATACCTCAAGTACATTGGTGACATCTAGCGAGCTGTCATGCTGAAAACACTGCACTTAAAAAGATCTCATTGTCTGCTAAACCATAAAGAAGAATATACTACTAACCGTGATCCCTGGGGGAAGATATCAAAGTAATGTATCAAGTAAGCAACCTACGAGGGGACTCATCAGTCATGAAATAAGTTTGCCAAATTGATGTTTTGCGACAAAAATTAAAAATATACTTATGTATACTTTTCCCCAGAAGTATATTTAAAGTATACTTTCTACAATACTTTCAAAAAAGTTAGCAAGTTGTGAGTTTTTTCCAGAAATATGTTGTAAAGTATACTTCCTACAATACTTAAATGCTAGTGAGTTGTGAGATGAGCATCAATAGTATACTATTAGCATACTTTTGAAAGCTTCATCAGCTGAGATTTTACACAAATTAATGCTCACATGGTGTTTAAGTGGGATAAAATTATCACGACCACAACTATAAGCAGGATTTTTCTGTTTTTAGCAGACTTTTCTATGACACAATATTCAGGAATTTTATTGTCCATCAGGGTGACTTTCTAATAGAAAAAAAAAAGTGATTTAGTGTACAATAATATTAGCTAAATTGATTAATATATGTACTTGTCCTCAAAGTTGGTTGTTAGTGCTTACGAGTACATTAAATAAATTTGAGTCTTGGCAAGTCACTGCAAACTTAGTAAAGCCATTAACGGCAGGTGTAATTTGCAGAATACTGAATGCAGAATGTGACTACAGTTTACAAGGTCAGCAGAAGTACTTCCAAGCAGGAATAAATCCCAACCCTAACCCTGTAGTTAACCGGCCACAAGCCTTACCCTAACCCTAAAATTACTCAACAAGAGCGAAGGGAAAGTTTTTATGGCTGCGATTACAGAGTAGTTAGTGATAAAGGTTTTTCCGCTGACCTAGTACATATATACTGTAGTCATGTTCTGCATTCTGCAAATTACACCTGCCCAACCCATTAAAAGCAAATTACATAGAGGATATTACATGGTGGCGCGAACATATGAAGTTTATGTTTGAGTGAAAAAAATATTTCACGAGTGAGCACAGAGAATGAGTGAAATTTTTTGCCATGAGAAGATAAACTTCATATGTACAAGCCAGCATGTAATTTTCTTTTTATTACATAGATATGAGTGTTGTGAAAGTAAAAAAACTAGACGACAAAGATGGGCAAAACAAAGGAATGACGTCAGTGATATCTTCACTAGTGAGGATATGGAAAATATGTCAATTGTATCCCGGCTGTAGTTTCATACGAGATCTATGAGTGGCGTATTTTACGGTAAAACACTCATGTCTATGTAATAAAATGATTTATTTATGATGTCTATGTGTCTATCTAACAAAAGCCCCAGGAATTAATATATCCTGAGATGACTGGGTCTAAACTGGAGAAAAAGTCAATGGAAGCCGTGCATACTGAGCACAATTCTGACCTTTTATCCACAGTGTTAATATCTCAGAAAGTATTGGAAATTTGGAGCTCAAACTTTAGATTTTTTTTTATTTCAATGTATAAGGAACAATTGGTGCAAACATGAAGAAAATCTGAGACCCAACCCAGTGGGCCAAGTGCTGTTTGATTTCACATGGAATGACCCTCCTACTCTTTTCACTTTAGCAACTCGAGCTTCTATAGATTTTTTCGACAACCCTGCATAGATTAAAACTACAAGAACACTGGAAAAGAATTATCTCGAATAATTTGACATTTATAATTAGAAGAAATTTTTTTCTGCTACTAATAATTTTATATCTTTATTCATCAATATCTACAAAAACAGCTGATCGCGAAAATGGGGTTTTGCCCCAACCCATAAATCTAGGAGAAAAGTCATTGATTGCATAATTCAGAAACGTCGAGAAACTCACCTTAGCAGTGAAAGCTTTCCATTTATTGAAACCTTGATAAGCCTGTTCTACAGCCATGTCTCCTTCTGCAGAACCCATATCAGCTATTTGGGCAATTTCTTTCCCAGTAGCGGGATCATAGACTGGAAAAGTTGTTGAGCTACCGGTCCACTTGCCGCCTATATACCCGTGAGTGCGAAACAACGATTCGGATCGCAGTAAACTCGCCATTGCAAGACGTGCTTGGTAGATCCTGACCATAGCCTACTGTCTGATCATTGAGTGACGAAAGATGACTTGTAGATTACTTTTTAACCTAATAATATATCCAATCCATCGTATAGTGTAGTCCTATTGACCATAACTAACTATGTATTGACACGATATTCAAGCTCGCATCTGGCAACCGAGTTTCAAAGTGTACAAATCAATAGCCTGGGTGCGAGGTTGCATGAGGTTGCAGGCATTCCGTCTGTTTCCAGCAGGGCGGCCGCGGAGAGATGTTGGGCGGGGAAACGAGCGGTCCGCTTTTGCTGAATGTGTGATGCAGGAGTAGGCTCATTAAGAAAACAAGGCAATGATCTTTATTTTTAGGGCATTTAACACTAATCAGCTGCAAGCAAATCGGTTTAAGTTGCTTTCATATAGCCTGCATAGCATGCGCAGGCGCATAGTGATTGGGGGATAAATGGAGGGTATTTGGTAGGGCAATGGGGAGAGGGAGGGAAGGGAGCCAGTCTCCGACCAAATTCCCTCCATTTCTCCCCAATCCCTTTGCACATGTACGGTGGCCTAGAACTGCCATAGGGATATTCACGATTTTATTTCATTCTTAATTTATTTATTATTCTTTTATTATTTTCATTATTATTTTTTCTTTTTTATTTCGATTTTAAAATTCTAATTTTTTTTTTGTGGACCTGGGGACAACTTCATTATACTTTTTTTACAATATCGGCAAGTATTTTATTTATTGATAACAATTTTTTTTCACGGATTTCGTTTTATTTTATTTTGAAGTTTTTTAATTTTTTTTCTTTCGAAAGCCGCAATGTCTTTTTTTGGGAGTCAATGCAGAGTTTTTTTTTTTTTGTGGCCGAAAACTGCCATAGCCCACAATGCTTTGCGCAGTAAATAAAGGCAGTTATAATACCCAGAACCTTCGACTAAGTTACTCACTTAGACGTTAAAACATTAAAAAAAGTAAAACCAATACGACTTTAAAAATATATATATTACACACAATATTTTGGTTGGCCACACCAACCTTCTTCAGGTGTACAAACAAATGAAAGATCATTACATATTTACAGATTTTTTAAAAATTGAAAAAATGTGTTTGACAGGACCGGAAGAGCACGTGTCTGGTTAGTGTCTTTCATCTCTGGCATTAAGACCATTTGGTTCAAGTGTTTTTGCTTTGATGATTAGAGTTGATTCTCTAGCCTTACGAATAATAGGGTCTCGCGAAGAAAATATTTTTTCGATGGGAATTAGTTGCATATCAGTGGCAGGGTGAACGGGATTAGAAAGAAAGTGTTCAGAGGTTAGCAACTGTTCTACGATGCTCATTAAATCTGTCTCTCAAGCGTTTCTTAGTTTCACCAATGTATTGTAAATTACAGCGATTGCATCGTATCATATAGATGAGATTTTTAGTGTTACAAGTTTGCGCAGTTTTGTCCGCAGCGGTAACTGCCAGCCGGGAGCTCTCCAGTGTTTTTTTTAGAAACTTCGAATTCAGAAGCTTTAATTTAGCTTTAACCAGAATGTCACGAAGATTGAGTGAGCGTCTAAAAGCAACAATAGGTGAATGTGGGAAAGCCTGTTTACAACGGTTGGAAGTGTGAAATTGGGTGAAGTGTTTGTTTTAAATAATTTTAGATATATGTGGAAGTGATGGACTCACTTTGCCATGGCTGCAGGAAGAGAGAAAGATTGGCGCAAGTTTTTAGAATGTACCAATCTCGAGGTACGTTCAAACCATACACCTGCCTAATTTTATTATGCAGTGCTCTATAGCTAAGCAGCTTTACTGGCCCTTCCATCTCTATCTTAACTGCCGCCTCAACTTCTTCAACAGTCACATTTCGATCAATACGACTCAGTTGAAAGTGCTCGAGCCGTCTGTCCAATGTCCTCAAGTTCTACGCATACTGCCTGAAATCTCTTGAAACGAAATCTAAAATCTCTTCGCGCAAAAAGTATTTTTTCAGGGCGTGTCGAAGTTCACCATCGTCCATCCAACAGTCATTCCTAATTCGACGACATGCAGCCATGTTTGAAGACACATTCAGCGCAAAGCATTGTGGGCTATGGCAGTTTTCGGCCAAGCTCAAAGGTTTTTTTTTTTAAATTTTGTCATAGAATATTTATTATATCATACAAAAAAATCGCAAAAAAACTCTGCATTGACTCCCAAAAAAAGACATTGTGGCTTTCGAAAGAAAAAAATTAAAAAACTTTAAAATAAAATAAAACGAAATCCTTGAAAAAAAAAATTGTTATCAATAAATAAAATACTGGCCGATATTGTAAAAAAAGTAAAATGCAGTTGTCCCCAGGTCCACAAAAAAAAATCAGAATTTTAAAATCGAAATAAAAATAATAATAATAATGAAAATAATAAAAAAATAATAATAAATAAATTAAAATGAAATAAAATCGTGAATATCCCTATGGCAGTTCTAGGCCACCATACACGCTGTCTCTTACAAGCTAAGCTGTTTCCAGCGGTCAGCGAACATAAAAAATACAATAACTATAACTATAATTATACATCGATGTAAACATGTCCACGTTGACAAATGTTAAGCCGCCTGCAAACTGGACAGATTAAGAGGTGCTGTCTAAATCGAAGAGGTAAAATAGACAGTTGGCCAGGAATGCTCTCAAGCGAGCCTTCAATACGGAGGTTTGCTCTGAGTATCAGATTTCAAGAGGAAGAGCATTCCCAGCCGGGTAAATTCGCACGAAGTAAGGCTTGCAAAAGGTGGAAGTTCGTGAGTTATTGAGGCGGATGTCTAGCCCTGTCACACCTCGACGAGTGCAGGACTGAGAGAACTGGAGGAAGCTGGATACATCTAGGCGTATCTTGCCTTTGAAGCAGCGATAGAGGAGGAAAAGGTCGAGGTATTCAAGGAATTATGACAAAGGTAGGAGGTCGAGTTTCAGTAGCAGTTGTTTGTAGTTGAGTTTGAGTCCGTGAAGGATAAAGCATGTTTATGGGTTTACTTGCATAATACATCACGTGGACAGGGTTGTCAATATGCGCCTCAACAGGCGATATGGCTGGCTACTTGAAGGTTTTCGCCTGCTGAAAATTGGCGGAATTAAGAGGGAAAAAAAGCGGTCAATAGAAAAACGATTTGAAAAAAATAGATAAAAGAAAGGTGCCGTCTACCTTGAAAGTATCTCCGCCAACTTTAAATTTTATTCACAACTCTGCGTGGAATGTTGGGAGAATACAAGAAAAGCTTTAAATCCCCGGCCCAAGTGCTTTTTATGCCTCTAAACCCATAGAAAATGATGTGTTATTACCTAATTATACAAAAAAATATCGAAATGAAATAACTCTAAACTAAACATCAAACCACTGCTTTCTAGCCGTCAGTCCTAATCATATTCGTTTACTGACAAGTTAATTTTCACGAGTGTTATATCAAATCTGTTTTATAACACAGATAAAGCACGGTTTTTGACTAGTCAGAGCGAGTATAATATCAAATGTTTTATAACATCAATAAACATAAATCTGTTAATATTTGTTTATTAAAGCAATCAATGGATAAGTATTCACTTCCACTTTCGTTGATTTAATTATACCAGTAACTTTTTATTAAGTCTTTTCAAGGCCATACATGGCACATTATTTAAGTGAGCTAGTAGCAATTAAACAGCAAGGACGTTATAATCTAAGGTCGTCTTCAAATGGTTTATGAAAAGTGAAACTCGAAAACTTATTGTTAAAGCTTATCCAATTTTTTTCAGTTTTGCTCTGTCACCTCGTGTTGTATGTTTGCAGAAGCTTTTTTGTAAATAACAATTTATTGAATATTCAGAACATGCCTTGAAGCTTTAATTTTCCAGAAATCTTGCTTCATTTTTATACTTTTTGTAGTACGTTCGTTTCTCCCAATGAAATTATTTATCTTTAAGTTTAAAATTGTTTTCTTGTGACAGCGATCGACTTGAGTTTTTAGTCAATGTCATTTATTGTTGCAATTTGTTATTTGAAGGAAAATGCAGAAAAGGTCCTTTAAAGTTACAAGCGTTTTTTGATCATATTGTAGGTCTAGAAAACTGATTTTCAGTTTTTTTTTTCAGATTGCAGCAGCTAATTTCTTGTCAGCTATATGCTGAATTCCATTTGAACAGAATCAATCCCAACATGTCCATGCTTGGGCATGCCTAGGCTGGTTTTATTTACCATTCATTGCTTAATATATCACCCTGCGCCCTCATCTTTGATGTGATAATCCAATTGATGATGAAGTCTGTGCAAGTGCTTCCTAGGAACTTTGCCTGACTGAACAAGTATAAAACCTTCATTGTCATTTTGTAAATAAGGAGATGCAGTGAACGAATTATTTTTAGGCTGTAAATAAATTTACTTGCTCCAGTGATTACATACACGAGGCATTTTGCATTTATAGGCACTTTACATCCATGATCTGAACTTGTCAAGTATTTCAAAAATTTTAAACCAAAGATCTGCATCATACATGTGTAGTGAAGTCTACAAGGTGTTCACAGCTCTTTTCAACAAATTCATAGCTCTTTGTTGTAGGCAATAAATCTTTTTTTTCAGTTTCTACCACTGCAGCATGTACCTTATTTGAAGCAGATTCATTGTTTAAAAAAAGATACAATCTTGAACATTGTCTTTGTTTGTTAAAATCTTCACACCCTACTGAAGAATTTGCATGTAAGAATCAAGCAGAAACATGTTCCAGTGGGTTGGGTTTGTATCCCTATTAGATCATTTCCTGCTGTTCAGTAAGCTCCTTTAATATAAAGAGTTTTCGATTCTTTAAATGCTGTTATCTTCACACATAGTTCAATGACTTTGTCCTTTTATGAATTTTCTGTTGTCTGTAGTTTCATCCGTAACTAGAATCGTGATGAGGTAAGAAAATGTACCTTCTTTACCTAAATTAAAAGTTTTTATTATCTACAAGGATTTTCAGGACCGTTACACAAAAGAAAAATTGTGGTTGAGTGTAGTTTCATTTTTGCATTTATTTTTTAAGATATAGGTCTTAAAATAAATTTTAATTTGTAAAAGCAAACACAACATAAACATTTGCTTAAATTTATCGAAACAAACTATAGGAAATGAAAATGTTATTATTGCATGTAAGTTTTAGGTGGACCTCAAAAACTGGTTAAGTGTTGATTATTTCCTGTTGAATAGTTTCCAGTACAAAGTAAAATTTACAAATTAAGATAAATTTTAATTTGTAAAAGCAAACACAACATAAACATTTGCTTAAATTTATCAAAATAAACTATAGGAAATGAAAATGTTATTATTGCATGAAAGTTTTAGGTGGACCTCAAAAAAAATGGATAAGTGTTGATTATTGCCTGTTGAATAGTTTCCAGTGTCATTTTAAGGCTAGATAGGAACCAATGAAATGACTGTAAAAGATTTTCTTAATATTTACAACTATTCTGACTGGATGATTGTGTGATCATTTGGTTTATTTTTATACTGTTCAGAACAATAGATTATTTGATTTTTCCGTTCTGGGACCAAGCATATTCAATCAATCAATTCCAATTTTGATTCCAGTTTATCCCGTAGATAGGGGTGACCAGATTTACCCCACTCTGATGTTTTAAAGATAGATGGATCATAATCAGATTTTATGTCAATCATTTGGTATTATTCATTATTTCTATAAACAAAAGCATGAAACCTTTTAGTGAGCGTTTGTTTGCTTTTTTTAATTGGTAAAGTTTTTAAAAATGAATAGTGTTAATCGTTTAAATTTTAAATACATTCATGAATACACATATGTATTAAGCGAATATTCATTTCTGAAGTGATTAGGTGTTATCAGTTGTAACATTTTAACCCGTTAGAAAACCTTTTTAAGTGCACAACTTAAAGGTTGGGCAAGTATGGTTGGTGCATTTGATAAGATCTTCGCATTCAGACCAGAAGGTCCCAGGTTTGATCCTGGTTCCGTAAAGATTTGAATGTTTGTGTGACCTTCTTTTCTGCCTAAGCCAACTCGGCTTTCTATCTTTCCAGGGTAGGTAAATGAGTACCAGCATCTGCTGGGTGCTAACTTGCGATAGATTAGTGTCCCATCCAGGGGGAGTCAAATACTCTCATCCACTTAACATTGCAGGAAACCGGAGATAAGCGCTTGCTCCATGGGCCACCTAGGTCTATATGGGATAAATCCCTTTAAAAGGATTAGATGTGGTTTGTTTCATCCATTCTCTTACTTTAACTAGTTGATGATACCCTGTAAAATTGTATTTGTCTTTTGAAGCAATAGGGTTGATAGAACCCAATAGAGTGACAGTTTAGTCCTGATCTTCTCTTTGGAAAAATAAATGATCAGAGAACATTTTTTATCCTTATTTTTGAATTACTGTAATTTATGAATCTCTGTTGATTGACTAGCTTAGGACTAAATTGGTTTTGTTCATATGAACCTCTGATCCTGCTTATAAAACCCTGTAAAGTGACTATTTTGTTAATCTTGAAGAATAGAAATGTTTTGTGTTCAAACTTTTGAGTCATTTGATGAAACTCTATAAAGTAACTATTTTTTTGATCTTGAGAGAAGAAATGGTTGGTGTTATTTGATCATACGTTTGAACCAGTTGATAATCCTTTATCAAGTGACCATTCATTTTGTTTGTTTTGAAGAGTAGAAATGACTGGTGTCACTCATTCTTAACTTTTAAACCAGTTGATGAAACCCTACAGAGTGACCATTTATTTTGTTTGTTTTGAAGAACAGAAGTGATTTGTGTTATTCATTCTAACTTTTGAAACCAGTTTATGAATCCCTATAAAGTGACCATTTGTAAAAATGCTTTTACTTTGCACTGTGACTCAACTCAAGCTCTTGTCATAAATATATCATCGAATCTGTCTTCTGTATCATTTTTGTTTAACTACTGTAACTTAAAATAAACTTTGCAGTTTCAATAAATAAATAAATAAATAGATAAATAAACTTTCCATGCAATTTCAAAAAGAATATCAAAAAAAAAAAAATTAATCAGTTGATCAATAAATATTAAATTCTTGCTATTTCTTGTTTTGTCCTATCTGCCTGCATAAATATTTATCTTCATTCTTTATTTAGATAAACTGTTACTTAATTTATAATTACAATGCCTATTTTAGCTTATTTTGCTTGCATTACTTTTTTGCAAAACTCAGAATAAACCGTCTACAATATTGTTGTACACCTCCATCTTGCCAATAGATTATAAACTTAGCTATAAATCTTTCAAATTAATTGCCCGACTGTCTAACTAGTTTAGCTTTGTAGTTATTTCAGATAGCCAGTGCCCTCTCCTTATCAATCCGATCAGTATTATAATATAATTGTAAGTTCTCTGGTGTTTCTTTATACAGGGAACTTCCCTGCTATATAACTAACAATTATTATATTGTAATTGATACAGTTATGTTAATTGGAGGGTACAAATAAAGTTTTTGTTGTTCAGGGCTCGACACTAACTTTTCAACTGACTAGTCTAATAGCTAATGTCAACTTTGATGCTACTAGCCACTCATTTTCTTTACTAGCCATTCACTGAAATTCTGAGATGTCTTCCTTAATAAAGACAGAAACTTGTATTTTGTTTACTGGCCAAAAAAAAGTTGCTAGTGGAAATAGAAAATCTACTAGCCAAAACTGAATTTCTACTAGTCTTTGGCTAGTTGGCTACCGTTAGTGTCGAGCCCTGGTTGTTGGAAAAAATGAGTGAATAAAAAATATGTCTTTAATACCATGAAAATACACTGACTGTTAAAAATTTCCAAAGTTTTAATGCATTATAATTATACTGTACCAGATGGTCAACAGTAGTTTCGTGTAAAATGTTTTATTGTACATTGTAAAAATGAAACTATGTATTTTGAAACAAATGGCACAGCTCAATTACCAACAAACAACTATTTATCATAAAAATGCCAGTTAAGATTTTGTTCTTTGTCATTGAAGTCTCAATTTTATTACTTACTGCTATATGTAGAGTCAAAGTAGTGCTATACAGTAAACAGAAGTAGTAATTTACTTATTCAAGTATCAATCAGAGTTTTGGGTGAGATATCGTTAGGTAATCCTACTAAGAGGGGTCTTGAAAACCAAATGCCACCCACCACAGAACAAGATCATGTAAATTTTCTTGGTGTACTGTGCTGTTACTTTTATATGTCTAATAAAATTTCAGACATAATTTATTATGCAATCTTTGCTGTTTTAGTAATATAATATTGAATTGAAGCAGAGAATTATGTTTTTGGAAAGTAGATATTTGAGAAAATGATTTAATTAAAACCTAAGATGTTAATTTTCTTCTTTTTACATCTCACAATCACAAGCCAAAATCTAAGTTGCATTTTCAGCAGCAGGTCTTAACATGCCCACTTCACAATAACGAGGCACTTAATATTTTCCAAAAACGTTGACCTCGTAATAGTGTTTTTTCCATTTAATAGCTAATCAATATTAATGTTAGAGGACGTTTTTAAGTTTCTTGTGTTCTATAATATGAACATTTTAGCACAATATCAGAATTGTTTTGTATTTGAAGTTCTGAAGGTCAGGTGCAAAAGCAATGTTAATTAACTAATATAACTCTCCGGGAGCTATTTTAACTTTTCCTCTTCCTGTTTGACTGTAGTTAGTAATGAAATCTTTATAATTCATATGATTATATTTTTGCTTCAGTCAGTGGCTGTTATTAGATTTTTTCTCTCTTTGTATCTAAAATGTGTTGTGTATATTCTGGTTTTTATTTGTCCTGGACTCGTGAACATGCTATCAAGACAATATCCTAGAACAGTGGAACAGAAAATTAAGTTTCAGCAGAGATAAACTTGAGCAACTAAATTAACTCATACTAAATGAAAATTATGGTATTAGAAATATTATAGTGCTAGTTTTTTGTACTGTCTCAGTTGTGCAGGTAAATATGTACACTGTAGCAGACTTTCGAACTATCATGTGTTTCATGTGAGACACATGCAATTGTGTTTCTTTACAGGCTCTCATGCATAGCTATGTTGTTCTCTGCATTTTTCAAAGAAACTTTTGGTAAAACAAAAAATAAACTCAAAATTCATTATTTGCACACAGCACAACACTTCATTCACCACCCCATCCAAATCTCTTTGAGGTGGCATCAGACCTAGAGCCAAGTCCTATAAAGTGGTGCTTTTTGGTGAAAGATATCTGAAAATATTGCATTCTATATTGTCCACAGTATCAAAGTGAACTCAGTTATGACCAAAAATTCAGCCCCAAACAAGAAATCAATACTTGATGAGTTTGAAAGTTTGATGATTTATTTATTTATTTATTTACAACATTTAGGGACCTAGTGAGGTTCCATGCAGTAAAAATAAAAGGATCTTACTCCAATGGTCAGAGCAGCAACATAATTCAAATCTAAATCAGCCTGTTTTGTTGCTGTTACTGGCTTGGATTTTAAGGTATTGGTGCACAGTTTGTAGTTGTGGTCATTAAAGTGCCTATCTCATCAAAATGGGTTTTTACTGATTCAGATAGAGCAAAAAAAAGTTGTTTAAGAAGTTCTTTTATCGATTTTGCTATAAACTTTTAGTTTTGGAGGTATAACTGCTCAAACATCCAAATTTTGAGCTTTTTAAAAAAAAGGTTGAGCGCCGTGATTACCAGCAAAGAGCTGGGCACTAGGAACTCATCACCAAGTTATGCCCACTAGGTGTAAAACAGAGCTGTCTTTTACGATGTTTGTCAGATCTCCATATATTTGTTTAATAAATGCTGTGAACATGGTCCTAGTTCCCATTCACTTTTTTTTAAAAATGGTCACTTTGAGTGGTTATATCTCCAAAACTAAAAGTTTATAGCAAAATCGAGAAAAGATTTTCTTAAATAACTTTTTTCCCTCTATCCGAATTTGTAAAGACCCATTTCGATGAGATGTACTGTAGGCACTTTTAAGACGAGACTGATGTTACCATGAAGCACATTGCAGTGTTCGAAATTCACCTTATGAACCCAGGGGCATTTTTTGGCCCCTGGCCTTCCTAGTATATGTCTGACCCAGGGGACATTGGGCAGAACCCAGGGGCCATTTTTAAGATGTTCAAGTTTGCTTAATTTCAACAGAATTTTAACTTTAGAATGCAATGTTTGTTAATTGCATGTACAAGTTAAGCTGAAATAGTTTTGGAAAGCCAATCCAAGATATATAAAAGTAGAATGACACAAAATTTAGGTCATCACTA
>JAOBAY020032344.1:0-14230 GCA_025331085.2 Zoanthus sociatus | reverse complement strand
ATTGTATTTTTATTTCAATTGTTACTGAAAAGCCTTTTTAAAGGAGTAGCAATAAAATGTATGTATGTATGTATGTAAGAGTTCTGTCTTTAAAACTAGAACTCTTTGATGCTAAAGCTGCCTAAAATTTTCTATAAAGTCCAATTTCTGCCCGGTATATCAAGATTTAAAATACTTTCTTTTTCTTTCATAATATATGTGGTTGTTTTCGAAATTAATTTAAAATGTATAAGTTGGTTCACTTATAGAAACGATTTAAGTAATTCCATTTGACCCATGGTAGCATTTGGGGCTCCATCAAGTGACACTTTTGCTTGAACAAGACAACGAGCATATCGTAATTTCAAGGAACCATCTCTCATATTTACCAAAATAATATTTAGGTAACTCCAGTCTTAGCTCTTCGCTCTTTAAGTAAATGCTATCATCATCTTACCCTGCTAAATGCTCACAGGTAATGAAAGGCTCTTTTGTAACTCAATGTTTTTTGTACCCAAGGTCACTGTCATCTTCCTAACAGAGATAGGATTGTTAGTCGCACAGAGGAGCAAATACGCCCTTCAAGTCTACCTACTCCATCTTTTCACGGCCATTCGCGTAGTGACATATCAAGAATCGCAGGATCAACTACTGGAGGTCTTAAACCTCCACCACCCTTGATCCAAGTATCTCCATCTCGTGAAAGTCCTTCTAAAGGCCCCGCCAAATCTGATTCTGGTTCACTGACACTTAGAGAAGAACAGCAATATCGTGAGCTACTACTGCAGCATGTCAAAGATAAGAAAGTGTCTGCCTACCAGGGTGAGAAATCCCCCTCCCGTGAACTTTCTCAATTGAGAGCAAAAAGTCCTCGTGAAAGCAGATTTCCAGAATCAGAAAAAGAGCGCCCAGTAACTGTAGATCTGACTTGCGAACAGGAGAATGTTTCACCTTACCCTATGGGAGATTTGAAATCTCGACTAAGTGTACCTATTTCAACGTCAACTAGTGCATCTGCTCGAGCACATCTGAAAGCAATAGCCATGTCAGCTCTACAAGACGATGTACAAAATCAAGAAAGTAGAGTGAAAAACGAAGAGAACAAAAATGATGAAAGTTATATACCTCCCAGACTACCTGATCCAAAGCTGGGAGATTATGAACAGAATGAAGCAAAAAGGAAGTTCAGTACCAAACAACCAGTTTGTGCTCCCTTTGGAAGTGAGCATTCTCAGCAGTATGTCCACATGCAGCAGCACCTTATGGAGCAAGCTCGGCATGCTGCTGCTCTGCATGCACATGCTCATCCTTTGGGGCCTTCTCCCTTTCCTATGTATTTAGAATATCCATATCCCCGTGGTGAGTACCCCATACCATCGCATTTGGTGGCTCATCAGCTACGAATGAGAGACATCGCAAACCATGGCGTCAATGGGGAAACCATTGGCCCTCGGCACAATCCAGCCGTTTCATCACAACACAGCCACAATTATCATGCAGGTATGCAAGGACCAATCGGGTCGGCATCTAGTTATAGGACCTTGGAGGATTTGAATATTTACCCTCATGCCCGACTACCAAGTCATTCTTCCCAGTACAGCCACTCCTCTCTTCACCCAAGCATGCTCAGTATTAGCCATGTAAATACACAACGCAGTCAGGCATTGCAAGTGTCACATGCCCGTCCACGTTCTGCAGATATACCAGAACAAGAACTTGCACATCCGTTTTTTGTTCAAGGTTACTCACCTAAAGTCATAGCTGCGGAGGCTTCTCCTGATATATCTTTAAGAAGACCAGGATCAAACTGTGTTCCATCTGAAACCAGTAAATACCCCCAGATGCGCTCATCACCAGAAAACATACAATCGTTGCAGATAGAACCTTCCCAAACTAAGTCTCCTACTGTTGTTTACATGAAAAGTCATTCTCCAAAGTCACTGTCTTTGGATGAAATTCGTGGCAGAGCTGCAAAGATACCTGAGCTAGTCAAACGAGAGAAAGGAGTATCGTCATCTATACCAGAGAAAATCGTGTTACAGACAAAGCAGGAAAGCAGATCAATCGTAGATGTTGATCCAGCACCGGCCAAATCAGGAGGAGCAGAGAGAACAAAGACAACAGATGCTTTTACAACCTTGGTTGAAGTGGCCGCAGCAGCTGAAAAAGTTCCTTCAACTGCTACCACAGAAAAGTCAGTTGAAGATAATCCTGCATCATCGAATACTGATGTAATAGTTGCTGTGCAGAATGAGTTGTCAGAAAACAGTGTGAAGCATTCATCTCCAACACGACTTTCTGCCACAAGAAGTCCTGTGACAACTTCTCTCTCCTCAATTTCTGCACCACGCTATGGCATTTCTACAGGTCTCGTTCCTAAACCTCCGCCATTGATGCCTATCACTGGAATTCAACCACCAGACTCCTCGTCTACATCTACTAACGAAACAACAGTCACCAACATTGCTTCATCTGTTCAAACATCAATTGCAACTTCACGCATGCATGTCATCCCAGAAGTAACCTCTCAAACATCAGTGAATAGTAAATCTAAAGTTGGGTCTCCATCTGATACTGAACCACCGCCATTGTTATCGCGAGAGGGTTTAGCAGATACGAGTTCAAGCCATAACCAACAACTACCACGGCAAATAACAAGTCCGGTAGGGCCACCTCCTTTGATTTCATGCAACTCTGTACCATCAGCAAGGACTGAGAATAATCCTGATACTGTAGAACTATCAAAACAAGTGTACCTTCCAAGGCCATTTGCTTATCCAGGGTCCAGCTATGATCAATCTGAGTTGTCAGTCAATACTTCTTGGTCACCTCAGTTTGCAGCTGGGGAATATAATTTGCAATCTTCAGATGTCCCTCAATCTGTTGTTCGAAACATTTTTGAGACCGTAACTTATCTCGGACCCCCCGCCAATACCTATTACTCTGCCCCAGATGTTGGTTCACAGGAGCAATCAACACTACCTTTAAGTAGCTCCTTTTTGACGCGGGCACCACTTGAACAGCATCTCAACCCTATTGCTGTTGAGGAACAGAACACACAGTCAAAAGAAGTGCAAAGTTCACGTCCAATTCAACAAGCAGATGCTACAAGAATAAGGAAATCTCCCAATACACCAACAGACGAGATTTATCCTACAAAAAGCTCACTTAATAAGGATGATGGACTCTCTCCTTTTGAAACTTTATCACCTGCTAATGACAGTCATGTGCAAGACAAGCAGGTAAGCGGTGACAAGACCTGTGTCTCTCCCATTGCCAGATCATTGGCGAAGAGCAGCCCAAAAAGGGAAAGGCAGCAACCCTCACCTTCCTTAAAGCATCTTCCAAGTTTAGAGGTAGTGAAGATGTCAGAGCATTTGATTCAGGAAAATCATTTATTACCACGTGGTGCAGCTGTGCCTGTGATATTCCGTGATGCCCATGAGCAGTATCCTGATCGCCGTAAAGGGAGCCATACAAACAGAAATATAGATATGGATTGGGAGAGATTGGCGATGGATGAAAACAGCAGGGGAGAGGACCTTGAAACGTTTCCTCTCCGACATAGCTCACATGTAGTAAGAAATGATGTAAACCGTGATCCGAATGTTTCTTCTAATAATGAAGGACTTAATAAAGGTTTAAAGAATTTTCCTGTTCGTGACGCATCTAACCAAGCAGCTGTTGTGACATCCAGTAGTAAAAGTGATGTATCACTACAGGTGACAACTTCATCTTCTCCAGTTTGTGAATCTGAGTTTGACACAGAAACAATGTACTCAAACATTCCTGAGCCAAATATTATTTCGTCCATTGAAGAATGTGAATTGAGTGATAGTGATACATTATCGGCTGAAGAAATGGAGAATAACTCTGACAGTGCAGATGAAATTTCATCAACTGCTGTAATACAAGATTCATCTGAATACACTTCTAGGACAGTTTCAAGTGAAAAAGGAGAAGACAATCAAGATAAAAGATATACGTTAAAACGTGATGGCAGTGATATTACAGAGCCAGGCGAATTGGATGAGGACATTCCTAAGAACAAAGTTAGAGAACGAAAATCTTCAGATCTAGACGATATAAGTTCAAACTCTGACGATGTCTCCTGTTCAGAGGCTATTTTAGGGAAAATTAGTTTTTCCACAAGTAGCAGCCGCGGAGATCTGGGAAGTACGGATCACCGTTTACATTCACCAGAAGAAAATATAGTGTTGTCTATGGCGTCTGGGAGTATACATGTTGATTCAACTGATAGCAATTTGCAGCAATATGTTGTTAGCCCTTCAGAAGATAAGCAGATTGTCTTGGACTTTGATGAGCAGAGAAATATCTCAAAAGGAAAAGAAGAAAACACCCTTGAACAAGAATCAGAATCACAAGTCATAGATTCTTCATCCTCTACATTTTCACCAGCATTAACATCTGAAACAATTAATAGTTATGCTACAAACAGTAGCGGCTCTCAGGAAACGTTTGTAATATCTTCTGGAAATGACCATTGTGTCAGTGATGTAATAGTCGCAAGCAGTGATGATCCTCAAACTACAGCTCTTCATTTTTGTTCCGAAGATGGCTTGAGTTCCGATGTACATCTTCAAAGTGGCACTAGCAAGACTAACCACAATTTAGCACCAGATAGTTCAGAGAGTGGAAACACTGGAAGTAATTTGTCGAAAGATTCATCTGTGGAATCTATATCTGGTATTGCAAGCAGTGGTTATAAAAACGACAACAGATTTGTAGAGGAGGAAAATGCATTAATAACCTGCTCCAACTCAGAAATTTCATCCACCCCAGCCCACATAAGCTCAGAAGCAACTCCAAGTGACCAGGTTGAAGTAGTACGTGAAGATAACAAGGACAACGTACCACATAGTGCTTTCACCTGTGATATGGTAGGAAAAGCAGACTCCAGCAATGATAGCAAAGTTCCGTTTTCTTCTCTACCAAACATGTCTTCCTCAGATGAAGAGGATGAAGAATACGAGGATCAAACAAGCAAAAGTTCCATCGAAAAGGGTCTGCAAAGTCCCAGTCTTCCTCGACCTGATAGTTTGGAGGAAAATGAATATGGTAACGTGCATTCTCGAGTTGTTGAAAATTATTATGGTGAACACTATCCTCCCACCTCGAATGAATCCAGCTACTTGACAAAAAATCCTTCAGAAGCTCAAGAAGCATTACAAAATGAAGTTGAGCCGAGTATTTCTTCATCCAGGAAAGATAACATATGCGAAGTTTTTGATGACGATGAAGGCATTGATGGTAACAGCTATAGTGATCGTAATATTGATGATGATGTTTATCCTGTTGACGCGATTGTCGAAGAAAGTGCTAATGAAAGTGTTGAAGGTGATGCCGATGGAAACTGTAGTGGTGATGGAAGCCTTGATGGTAATTCCGATGGAAATAGCATTGTTGCTGACCATGATGGTGACCGTGATGGTGATCCTGACGGAAATTGTAGTGGTAATGGTAGTGTTGATGGTGATAACGATGTTATTGGTGACGTTGATGGAAGTGATGACAATGACTCTGATAGAAATGGAAGTGGAGATAGGAGTGTTAATTTTGATGCAGATGTAACTGTTGATGGTGATTATGATCAACATGTGGATTATGGTAGAATTGAGGGTGGGATTTGCGAAGAGCAGAGAGTGACAGCAGAGGTTCCAAAGGCAAGAGTAGATGATGTTGAACGGGAGGAGGGCGAGTTGGAAGACAGTGAAACTGAAGATGACAACGTTGGAACAGTGGGTAATTTCTCCAAAGCACTCGACTGTGTTTCACACAATGTTTCAATTGGTATTTCTTTCTCACCTAGTCAGAAAACTCTGTGCACTGACTACATCTCGGTGTCTGAATGTCATCAGTCGCCCTCTTCTTCCAAGCCTATGTCGCCAATCTCTTATCAGTTGCAGTCATCACCAGCTCATATGTCACCACCCTCACATACACAGTCATCTTCAACAACTTCATCAGAACATATACCATCACCATCATCACCACTTTTAACATTTCCACCATCTCCAAACATGGTATCAGTGCCATCACCACCATCACCATTGATGGTATCAGCTCCATCACCATCATCACCAAACATGGTATCAACTCCATCACCACCATCACCATTGGTGGTATCAGCTCTATCACCATCACCACACATGGTATCAGCTCCATCACCGTCATCACCACACATGGTATCAGCTCCATCACCATCATCACCACAGATGGTATCAGCTCTATCACCATCATCACCACAGCTGGTATCAGCTCCATCACCATCATCACCACAAATGGTATCAGCCTCATCATCACCATTGGTGGTATCAGCTCTATCACCATCATCACCTCAACTGGTATCAGCTTCACAATCATCACCACACATGATATCAGCTCCATCACCATCATCACCACACATGGTATCAGCTTCATTACCATCACCACTGCAAATGGTATCAGCTCCATCACCATCATCACCACACGTGGTATCAGCTTCATCACCATCACCACCGCACATGGTATCAGCTCCATCACCATCATCACCACACGTAGTATCAGCTTCACCACAATCACCACCACACATGGTATCAGCGCCATCACCATCATCACCACACGTGGTATCAGCTTTACCACAATCACCACCACACGTGGTATTAGCTTCCTCACCACACATAGGATCAGCGCCATCACCTCACGTTCCATCGTCACCTGTCACATGTTCACCCCACCCGCAACATTCCCCACATATGTCGTCAGTGTCTTGTGAAACAGAAACTGAAAGCGGCCTTTCAGAAGCTGTAACAGATTCTTATTTCCCTCACGCCGAACCAATATCTCCAGCTGCACCAGAAACACCTAATCACAAGTCAGAAGACGATCGCATATCACCTGGACCATCATGGCCGCCCCAATGGATACAAACGTCTTCTCCGCCCCAATTTGTTTCTTTGCCACCTTTGCAACGATTCCCATTCTCAGCATTATCGATCAACGTTGGTTCAGCGTCCAACAGTGCTCGATCATCTCCAATACCACAGATACATTTAAGTATGACATCAAGCCCGGGAAGTGCTGTGTTGCCAAGGCAACAAGAACCGATTCCGCTCCTCTCGGAACACTATGAGCCACTCAGTGACGACGAGGAAATGGAGTCTGAGTGAGAATGAAACGAAAGCGCGGCCCCTTGTGATTAGCGCTGTCGTATACTAAAAGCAATTGCAAGCTTTTGAATGTAGTCGCCAATGGCGAAAATATGGAAGTAATTTCTTGTTATCTCGGACAATTTTACGATACTTCGCAACTCGAAACCAGTGCCGGGTCACAGCAAAACGTGATCTTTGTTTTGATAAGATTTCATTTGCTGACGTTACGTTCATGTTAAAAATCAATTTAGCCTGTTGTAAATAGCCAACAGTTAAGAAATTCAGAACTCCTGGATAATTTATGTCCACACTATATCACGTCCTAGATATTTTCTTTTATCTAAAAATTTCATTTTTATTTCTGTATGCTGGTAAAGTGTTTTAATTAGATAAGTTATCATTAAAGTCATTATATCGCAATATTTTTAATCTTTAAATGAAAACTATTGTCATCTATGAACTCAGAATTCAAATAACGGAAAAAAAATCGGCACCTGAGTATGCAGGGGACTGGTACCTGTGACGTAGCAGCAGTAAGACGTCCTTCGTCGTCATTAGAGTTTTACAAGAAAAAACTAAATTTCTGTTTTTTGTTGTGTTTTAAACCTTAACTAAGAAATTGTGTTACAATTCAAGTGGAAGCTGCACAAGTACCTTCTGCTACGTCACCACACCAGGACTTCGTAACGCATTAATGCTCGGTCAACAACGACAGCTGGCCCATAACTGTCTTATTTGCACGTTTCAAAACTCAAAACACGTGACAGGAGCCGCGAAAAACCGTTTAATTTTCGAAATTTCGTGTTACTTAAGGGTTCTACTTTTCATCTAAATGATAAAAAATAAGCGATATAGGGACTTTAAATAGTGCTGCAAATATATTCCATTGTAGTATAAAGAACACAACATAAAATTGAAAGAATGATATGGCGCTATAGTCGCAAGAATAAAACATTTGAGTTGTACTAGTATTGAATGGTAAAACTTTCCCTCATAAACAGATTTTTCTTTAACTTTTCTGTTTAACGTTGAGATCCATCTTGACGAATTTAAAGCCAGATTTTCTATTTTAATCCTTTAAGTTTTATTCACATTTGTAAAAACGAGACAATGAAACTTTTTGTTTGTTTCACGGACTAACTTAGAACCCGTACCAATTTGCCCATGCTTGAAATTCATAGTAGTTATGCAATGGTTTCGAGTGGGATACCGTGGAATATGCCACGCGTCTTCTGTATAATCCGTATTCACACGAGCCTTTGAGCGAGTGTGTATAGGAAGAAAATACAAGTGACAAGTGGCATTAATTCCAAGGTATCCCACGAGAAACCACTGTATAACTAATTTATCCCATGCCTGAAAAATATAACTAACTAATTTATCCCCGCATGGAGAACGAAGAACTAAAACCGCAGTTTGTGCTGACGTTTTAAGCTCTCACAACGATGACCGACAACTTTGGCGCCATCGGAAACGTATGCATACAGTTTTGGCGCCATTTTGATACTCTCTCGCAAGTAATGGCGGGAAAGCAGGGTGCAATACCACCCGTTGGATTCTACTTTTTGGATACTGCAGAATATGCAACGGCTTTCCAGGCCTCTGATTGGTTGTATTTTTTAAGGCATGGGACAAAGTATACAGTATACTATAGAATAGTAAAGTATAATATAGAGTATAGTTTAGTATGGTTTGGTATGGTATACGTGTTAAAACAGTATTAATGATTTTGCACCTGAAACTCTAATGGTTCTCCATTTCCATTATTGTTTTTAAGCGACACTTTTTCAGCAACAACTAAATCTTTTATGCGAATGGTGCGCCTTAGAGCGGCACAGAATCCAAGAATGATTACTGCATTGGGCTTCAAAATCTCCAAGCCTTCGGTTAGAACGGAAATTTTTGAAGAACATAATTGAACGAAAACCCATCTGCAACCTATCTTGCCTAGATATACGTAGCCAAGAGTTTTCGTGAGTATGGTCCGCTTTAAGTCTTGTAAAATGCTGCACAGCGCAAGAAATGAGGACTCGTGCTCCACGATCAACAGTGCATTGGCTGGCACGTACTTGAAAGCTGTCTCCAAATCAATGGATTCTATTTGAAGATCTCTTGGACGTGGCAGACTCAAAAGGCCTTTTGGTTTGCTCATGCCTGAGGTATATCTGTAAAAAAATAACAGAATACATTGACAATTAGCAATAAATAACAAGTTTTAAAGATATAGACACCAATCGGTCAAAGATAAAAAAAAGCTGCGATTTTTCAAGCATATCAAGTGTAATCAATTGTAAAGTTGTATTGCTTTTTCGGTTGCTTACCAAACAAACAGACAGACAGACACACAGATAGATACATAGCTTGGATTTAATGTTACTCACACACACACTGAATTATTGGAACAAAAAGGATAAAGTTCTTGATGTATAGGTGCTGCAAGTAGTTATTTGCTCTTATGTAAAAAACATGAGCGAAAAACTTAAATTACTATTGCAATAAAAAGCAATTGAGAAATTCTTTGTGTTTGGTGGGCAGATCACTGTTCGTGTTCAGCAATTACTCGCTGACAAAGACTCTATCGGTGTACTACCAACCTGACTCGCATATTTCAACCTTGTACTTACTCACAAACAATATGGCTAAACATATATTGAATTGAAGAATGGTATGGGCCAGAAATTGTATCGCCAATCATGCAGCGAATGACAAGTTTCCCTCGCAGCCACTACCTATAAGGCGTCACGCAACGCTTTCTCCTAGGAGTAAAGCATTGCGTGACGACACAGGTAGCGGCTGAGAGAGATTAAGCAAAGATATGTAGAAGGTGAAAGTTGACACAAAGATGTTCAGAATATAACCAATCAGTGCATCATTTATGATCACCTGAGAACAGCTCGGATTCAGTTAGAAAGAGTTGTGACATGTTGGCTGGAATAACTTTTTGACTTTTTGTTTCAACAATTAAATTGACATCTGACCCTTAAAGTAAATATTTCTTCATGAGCATCTCGCAGGCGTTTTTCATGCTTTGAGTTAGAGAGAGAATGAGCATAAAAACAATGCTTTGACTAAACGTCTTTAATGGCACGAAAAATGAGCTGACGGAAGCAATGAAAATGCACTCGTTGTTGTTGATTGAAACTAGCTTTACGAGTTTTAGTGATGAGTTTTACTTTTTGAACTTTGCTTTCATCTTTTTTCGCGCTTTTACTTTATTGCCAACGAGGCAGCCCAGCGAGGACACGAAGCAACCGAGCGAAGACACGAAGCAGCCGAGAGAAGACACGAAGCAGCCGAGCGAAGACGTGAGACTGGCGAGGTTGCAGGCGGCAGCATTACAGAACCGTGGGAGGTTGAGGCAGACGAAAAAAAAATCGAATGATCTGGAGAGATGAGAAACTAGTAATGTACGATTTTATGACGTAATGCTAAAGAGGTCTTTTGTCTTTGAATGGACCAATCATAGTGCAGTAACCTTGTGACGTCAAGGTTACATGGTACACAAACAGCGGATTATTCGTTTTATCAAAGGCATTTTATTTGACAATATTGTCTTAGAAAAATATTAATTGAGGTTCTGTCTCATACATTTTACTGTAACTTTGGCGGGGCTGAAAAAATTTCTTCGTCAAAAGGTGGACTTGTTAAATCAGAGGACCATTATGGGTTCCTGGTTAAATCGAGAGTCCTTAAAGGCGAGTGATTCTTTTAAGTATATTTTTTTGATTTCATCTAAAAAAATCCCCTGGAGGGGGGGAAATTCCCAACTTTTTAAGGCGGAAGTTTTTATTGGAACCCATACGAAGTATCTGGTTAAGGCTCAGATCGATTTCGAACACTAGCAGGTACCATAATACAAACTTTGCCGCATTATATATAAAACTACAACTGTTTGAGATTTCAGAAATGTGTTTATATACCGATTTCAGTCCCTGTCGTTAGAAATAAATTAAAAAATGTGCTGGCTTTTGACTAAGGAAGACTCCATACTTGCGCCCGCAATCTATCAAGATCATCACGATATGACGTCAAGACGTTAATATGTTTTTATAAAGGTTTTTTAAGCAGACATAGCTTTATGGAAATGAAATGTCTCTTCTTTATTATTTCACAGACATTTCCAGTGATAAACACAGTAGGATTTCACGTTGTGACGTCAGGAGCAACTGTTCTGAGCCCGCGTTAAAAGTGGATTATGGCGCCCTGCATAAAGTTTTACTAGCCCTTTTTGTAATAATTTTTTGAAAATACAGATCGCAGATCGCTTTAAAATTTACATTTTCGAAGCCCAAACATATGCATTTCAACATGTCAAAATATAATTCTGGAGTTTAGCTATCATTTAACGTGACGTGTCGATGCGCGATATTACGTCTCTGTTTGATATCGAGGTAACCCTAAAATTTCGCCTTTGGCACCCTAAGCACTATCAAATCCTTAAATATTTAACCCTAAGAGGTACGACAAGTATCCCCGCCACAAAAAGTTGGCCGTTCATCTCCGGAACTTAGCCCGGTTTGTCAGTCAGTGCGATATCTGCAATAAAAAAATGACTTTTTAATAATAATTTAAAGTTCACGAACACCAGATGTTCCGGCTTTAGCTTTTTCAGAATCGTGCCCAGCTGCCGTGCATATAGTTTTTCAAAATCGTGACCGCGGCTGCCGTGCATGTAATTTTTTTGAAAATCGTGTCCGCCTGCCGGGCATATAGGTCATATAGCTACTTCTATTTTTAAACCGGCTTGTAATACTAATAGTCTTGTAAAAACATTAACAGAAGTCTTAAACATCAACTTGTTTGTAGATTCTACTGGCAGCTTGCAAACCATACAAAGGGTTGATAAAATTATTGCAATTTGCATACTGCATACAGGACTTCTTTTTAAAATTTATTCTTGTAAAATCGTTGTCATGACAACTGGTGACTTTGGCGGACCGTATCTGAATTCGCAGGCTCACTCAAATTCCAAAGCTTGAAATTGGTTTAACGTCCGAATTTAATAAAAACTGCGAACTTCTTCCTCGAAAACATTCAAAAGCTTGAATGTCTCCAGAATGAATGACTTATTGCAGTCTTATTGAACAACCTTTCATATTTTTTGTAGGTTATATAAAGTTGTGTGCTGAGCATAAGGTTATGAACGGCAACTCAAGACTTCAACGAGTCGATGCTTCCACATTATCAAAAAAACATTTAGTTTAAGAATTAAACTCTTTGATTTTAATAATAACCGTGTATAATTTCTATAAATACTTCTATAGTCTTTCGCATGACACTCCATACCCTTTTAAAATATTAATATTTCTTATAGGCATACCTTATAACTGAGCGTGTCTATTCCAATTAGTCACGGGTAGATATTGATTCTCCACACCGGAACCTCTTAAATTGATATATATTTTTTCGGGTGTTTATCAGTTAATTTTAAGCCTTCAACAGTAATATGGAATTTTCACTGATGGTCCATTTTTTTGGTTCAAATTCTTTAACGAAGTAATTCAAGCTCTTCTCTTAGAATTTTCTACCGGTAGTCGATTTCATGCCCTATTTAATAAAAGAGAGAACTTTTTCTTTGATTTTTTTTAAAAAAAATCGACCAGCTCACTATATACATGAATATAATCTCAACTACTTTCAGACTCTTACAAAACAAATTTCAACTAATTCTTCCTGTTTTAATTATCACTTAAAGATCAGTAACCAACAGTCTTCCTTGAATTTTTTTTAAAAAATCTAAAATGTAATTTATTGAAGAACTTATAGAGACTCGATTTGTATAGCGATGCAAACAATAAATCTAAAGTCTGAAATATTGTTAGAACGTTGAATGTATAAAAAATTATCAGTTGAAAGACTGAACAAGTTGACGAGGACATAATTGTTTTTCCCCATAAATCGTTTAAACACTCTATAAAGTATCTGATGACAAAATAATAAAACCACAACCGCAAAAAAAAATAAAAAAACATTACAGTACAAGTTTACAAACAATTTTCAGAAAAAAAAAACTAAACCTTGTTAAGAACTTTACCTACAATCCACAGATGAGGAACTGCAGTTTCCTTTGCGCAACGAGTTCGCAAAAGTATTAAACTAAATTCGTTCAGGGAGGTGCCGATTTCAACTGAAAACGGGAACTTCAGTGCTGGCGGCCAAAGCAAGTGAAACTTTATTTGAAAATGCTTCAGTGGTCACACTGAATGAAGCATTGTGTGCCCTTAGGTGGTCGCTTTTATTTGTTAACACAGGAAGTGATTCTATAAAAAGATATTAAAATAAAATCGACTTTTGGAGATGTATTGTCTACTCCTGATTGTTAGTCGTCAATCTGTTTAACCGAGACGCAAACTTTAGCCGCTTTAATTGTTTCAATCACAGATGACCAGGGAAACGAAAATCATTGATTGGAAATGTCTAATACCGAAGGCAATTTTTATACCATTTTACGAATACAACAGCGTGTCAAATAAATCGACGACCAGAAAACAAAATGTTTACTTACTAACACTGCATTTAATTTTATCTGTCAAAAACCAAACACTGAAACTGACTAAAAGTGATTTTTAATCAAGTTCATACGCTGAAACAAAGACGGACAACTAGCTATTTATTCTTAAAAATACAGTGTCAAACTGTTCAGTAAATAATTGTGAACAGTGACAATTTAGCGGGTTAAGGAAACGTTATCTTTTTAAATTAACTAAGTTTGTTATTCTGACATTTCACAATAAAATTCTGTTTTGTGAAAAATTCAATTGATGCAAGAGCTTTAGCTGTAAGAGTTGTAAAAAAAATTCAAGTTACAAATATGATTTTCTTATACTTTGAATTGTGAATTTAATTACTTTTCATAAACCAGAGTTTCACATATTTAACACACTGTTAAAATACGAAAATTTCTTTCAAAAAAATAAAGTACGTTCTGTACGGGAAATGGAAACAACTTTTAAAAAAATTGCGGGTTCAATTCGGCCAACGTTTTGTACATCGTCTGTAGAGAATCAACAATGAAAGTCTTGTAGTACACTCTTTTTTTTATTAAGAACCAGTAAAATTTAGCTCAGGCTCAATGTTCTTATTTTTTCGGCCATTTCAGC
>JAOBAY020032330.1:0-14234 GCA_025331085.2 Zoanthus sociatus | reverse complement strand
ACCTGCGATGGATTAGTGCCCCATCCAGGGGGAGTCAAAGACTCTCATCCGCTTAACACTACAGAAACCGGAGATAAGTGCCAGCTCCATGGGCCACTTGGCTCTTAAAGGATGTAGGTTCTTAGCTTTAAGTTTTTTTGCCATTTAGCCTAGCTTTTGCGAAGCTGTTAATTGATTTGTCTCTAAGGAGCTCTATAACAGCAACGACATTGTGAGTTATACCGTGACGGTAACTCACAGCCAGACTACGCATAATGTTAAGAACATTTGCCAAAATTTTCTTCCAGTTTTTGAAAAACAAAAAGCATCATTGAAACTTGTTGCACAATCATTGCAATATTTGAGAAATGTTTTGCTCCAATAGTTTATTGCAATTCTGTAACTCAGTCCATATGGTTAACTAGTTGTAATTTTGCACGAACAGGGCGTGAGACACCAAACCAAAGCGATATTTGACTGTGTTATCAAAATGCATTTTGCTGTTTCATCTAAAGGTAAGTGTGGAATTCTTTTTTTAGTTTTGCTGTTACATCTTAAGTAACATTTTTTTTACAAACGTTTTGCATGCAGTTTGATTAGGGTAGGATATTCTCGTGACCTATCTACGGTGACTCGACTCTTACTTGTTATTTTGTCAGTGAAACTGTTAAGACTTGTTGTTTTACTCTTTAGACACAAAATAATTCAGTTTTAGTGGGCTCGATCCCTTGATCTACATCTTTGATACCAATACAGTGCTCTCAGTACCAACTGAGCCTTTATTCCACATATGTTGCATAAAAACTCCATTTCATATGCTTTTTATTGTTAATGTAAAGGTCAATCCATTATTTTATCCTTAATGTTTTCTGTAATTTATTGTATGGAACAATCAGGCTGTACATTTATGCGTTTTCACGTGGGCTCCCTGTGATCTGCATGTACTCTACTGTTTCCGTACTGTCTTCAAACTGACTACACTGAAATTTTTCGAAAATGTTGAAATGGGTTTACCTGATGTAAGTTATGCAATATGCACATGCTCAAGCGAGACCTGCCTGCCATATTTTTGTTTTTCAAGCCTGCTCTTGTTTGAAACTGTAAGAGACTTTGTTTTTGGGTTAATTCGATTCTCTTGGAAATAACTTGTTCTTCATTTAGGTAAAGTAAATAAAACAAAACATGTGACTCATGGTATAGATGACTTCATCGTTTTCTTTTGCTGTACCAACGTTTCAACTTTCTGCATAAAAAAAGATACATAAAAAAATTATGCGTTTTCATTTAGATCCACTTTTGAGAGTATTTTAACAGAAGGTCTAAAGCTTGAATAAGTATATGGTTTCAAACGAGACCAAGCACAATAGTTATAAAAAAATATTTATTTTTTCAATGTTTTTTAAAACTGCTCTATATCCTTTTTCAGAAAATTACACATATTTATGATGACATAGTTATGACACACCTTAGGCAATAGTTTTCATTTTTACTGACAAACGTTTTTTAGAGATTTTTAAAATCTGTATTCCGCCCTTAATCTATTTTTTAAATCAAATTTTACTAAACTACTTCTACTTTTGTCTTATTTACTCTAAACGTGCTCTGATGTTTAATTCAAAATTTAAAAAAAATCAAAAAGATAAACGTGCTAGTTGCTGACTTGAACCCACTAAAATGGGTGCTAAGACCACACTGGTAGTTATCCTGTTTGCTAACTGTGCCATGCTGATGAGGCCTAAAAAGGCTGATACAGCTGTCCATGGCTGCTAGCAATCAGACTCACTTCTTTAAAGGGGTAAAACCGCTACCATTGTGGCCATAGTGCCCAATATAGTGGCTTTAAGTTAGCTACTAGCACGTTTGTGCTATCTATATTTGAGTTCATCTTTATAGCCAAGTACCCAATGTAGTGGCTTCAAGTTAGCTACTTGCACGATTGTGCTATCTGTACTTGAGTACATCTTTATAGCCATAGTGCCCATTATAGTGGCCTGAAGTTAGCTACTATCACGTTTTTGCTATCTATACTTGAGTTCATCTTTATAGCCATAGTGCACAATATAGTGGCTTCAAGTTAGCTACTATCACGTTTTTGCTATCTATACTTGAGTTCATCTTTATAGCCACATCCCACGAGCATTGGACTTTCACCTCTATGCTGATGTTATTTGAAGCAATTTTTTTGGACTATGTATCGCAAACCATTGTGAGAGAAGTTGTAAAGGAAATACATATTACAAAGCGCGATGGCTTCTGCAAGTTTGTAACTGAAATCACTGCAAATCTCACTTTTGGTAGTACTTAGCATAAATTGTTTTGCAACTTCTTTAGCCTTGGCAAGGCGTGATAATCTCGGCATTGAGCCGTGCTACTTGTTATGAGAAGGTATTGCGATACAGTTTGCACGAAAAATTGCCTCGTGCAACATCAGCTTGAGATTCTGGTTAAAAGCAGCGTAACATATGACTAGACATGAAACTTTGTCCAGCTACCAGAGTCTGATACATTTTTTGGAAAAATGTTCGATTTTGGGCATGAAATAATTGAAATTATAACTTGCAGAAACATGTGACCCCTTTCTGAAAGATATCACGAAGTCTCTTATCAACGTGGACTGGCACGTGAGAGGTAAATATGGGCCATTGTGCTGTATCGTTCCACTGATCGGCGCAGAAAATATGCTCGGATGGCACCCCACAATTCCTCAGGACGCGTTATCAGTATTGACAGATCACATGGTCGCTTCACATGTAAGTTAGTATTCTAAAGAGTCAAAAAATTACTTCCGGTTTTTGGTTTAATCTTTCCCGAAGACTGAAGAGGCAAAATTGCTCAACTATATATCGGGTAGTTCTAATATAAATTTGTTTAGAATAGGGCGCAAAAAAGTCATTGCTACGTTTCAAGTCGGCATTTTGATGGATGCTTTAAGTTTGTTGTGTTAAGTCAATAGATTACCTTAATTCGTTCCCTGTTATAATTATAATTTCTATTTTTTTTAATTTAATTAATTTTAATTTTATTTTTTTGTAAATATTTCCTGTAATAACTGTTAATATGTAATTGTATGTATCGATTAAAAGAATACTGTAATACTGTTTGCCATTCTAGCTTTATGCCACTTTTTATAAAGATTATTTGTAATTAGGGTACCTGACTCTGATTAGTTGTAAAACTATTTCAGGTACCCTAACACCAAACAGTCATGAATTTGTAAATGTATTATTTATTGTATTTCATTTAATTGTAAAATATTGTGTAAAAGAGTAATAAAAACTTGAAACTTTAAAGTTTAGCCACGGAGAAGTACTGGCCCTTGTGGTCCTTTGCTTGTTTTTCCATATATGGTACACAGTATACTTAAATTTCGTTAGAACTAAAATGAACAACCGCAAAGCTACCCGAAAGCTTTATAATGCACTGAGACAAATGTTTTTGTAACGTCAAACGTCCTTACAACACATACAGATGATTCAGTAATGTAATATTGAAAGTATTGATAATTATAGTTATTTTTCCTTGCAGGCAGTTGATTTCATTGAGAAAATATCAACATGTCACAAAGAAGAAATAGAAAAGGCCGGAGACAGTATGGAAAAATGGTTTCAAGTAGGTCGAACGGTTGAATTCAACTGCTATCTATATTCAAAGTGTAGGTAGCACATCTGTGCTAGTATACGTAGCTAACTTGATGCCACTAATATGGGCACTAAGGCCATGTTAGTATCTATACTAGTAGTATATCATTTAGTAAAAGTACCTATATATTCTGTGTATAGATAAAATAACCGTGCTAGTAGCTAACTTGAAGTTACTAATATGGGCATTAAGGCCACGTTAGTGACTATACTAGTAGTATAGTAAGAGTACCTATATATTCTATGTATACTGTAGATAGCACATGTGGGCTAGTAGCTAACTTGAAGCCACTAATATGGACCTAAGATTACATTAGTATCTATACTAGTAGTGTAATAAGAGTACCTGTCAACTATTTACTAATATGAACACTAAGGCTACGTTAGTATCTATGCTGGTACACCCTGTAGTATAATAAGAGTACCTATAAATTATATCTATGTAGAGATAGAGCAACCGTGCTGGTAGCTATCTTGAAGCCATTAAAATGGGTACTAAGACCACGTTGGTGGCGGACTTTACCCCTTAAATCTACTATTAAAACCGTGAGCATGAATGTTAGCAGCCATGGGCAGCCGTTTCAACCTATCTAGGCCTCAGCAGCTTTGTATGAACTAGCAAACAGGCTCATATTCGCACACTTAGATAATAAGTATTATTATATGGCCGATTAAAATCGCGCGCTCTGATTGGTCAGTTCGAGGTCTGTAACTTAGGGTACGGATCCGGGTACGGACCTCTCAAATTTCTTTTTGTTTTGATTTTGAAAAAAGGATATCTGAAAAAAAAACTTCATTTGATCAAAAGCGGGTCAGGGAATTTTTTTTTTAAACCTTATAAAAGCTGCGAAAAAAATGCCAATCATCTAAATTATGTTTGAAATCAGTAACAATTAAACAGCAAAGTATAAAACAATAATAATAATATTTAAAAAAACACAACCAAAAAGACATAAAATAATTCGTAAATTGATTGAAAACAATTACATTCTTCGGCAACAGGAAAACAAACAGTAATTTTGATGTTATCAACCTACCTAGCTAGCTAGGAACTTAAAAAACTTCTCCATCTCTTCTTCACAACATGAGTTAGCAAGATGGCAACGAAGCGAGATGAATCTGACACGTTGAATCGGTTTTCAGAAAGGAACGAACGATTTATTAAAGAAGACAAACTTGTGTTCAGTATCCAAACTGATCTGCCGAAAAATATTTACATTTTAGCCGCGTTCTAGTCAATTTCAACTTCACGTGCACATCAAGACACACTGTCAATCGAGTAGCTATGCATGAACAACCATCCGCTCATTAATTGTTCAATGGCAAACCTCTAGTTTAAATGTCCAGGGCAAAAATAAATGCAAAAATTCTACTTGAGGAATTTTTATGGATCAAAACTTTCAATTGTCTGCTGAAGAATCGACTAATAATGAATGTTTGTATGTGTGTTCCATGTTAAAACGCCCAACCTGTAATGTATCTGTCTCTCTTGGTGGTATTTGGATTGATACCGCTTGTTCAGAGCGCCCCAATTTGATGAATGAACTCTGCCGGGGACGAAACCAACAGCTATAATCTTCTGAACAATTTTTTGAGTAAAGGTTTGCATGTTTTTTGTCATTTTAAAAATGAAAATTCTTTTATCGGTACATTTGACAATTTTTGAATGAAGTGCATTGAACTTTAAACCTTTTGGCGCGGGTCTTAGCAGAGAAAAACTTTGTAACATTACAATTGTTTACTATCCAATAAAGCGTGTCAACCGTTGGTTCGGCCTCAGAATGTTCTTCAAAAAGGCATATAATAAATATCTTAGTAACCTCGTTTGCTCGTTCCGTAGCGTAAGTTACGGACCCTGGTGTTTTCCTTATGGCCCGCGCGTTTTGCGCTTCGGCCATAAGAAGGGAGAAAACGTCGGGTCCGTAACTTACGCTACGGATCGAGCAGTCGATTAATAAGAAGTATATAGCGAAAGCATACTTATCCTTTAGTTTGTGGAGTGCGGCTTAATAAACATCAAGTATAGATACCACATGTTTACTAGTAGGCACCTGGAAGGCACTAAAAAGGGCAGAAAAGCCATTTTGGTAGCAGACATTATCCCTTAAATAGTGAGCCTGAATGCTCGCAGCCATAGACAGCTGTTTTGGCCTTTTTGGGCCTAATCAGCGCACAAGCTTCCCAAGCTGGAAACTAGTCATATTCAAGATTTCCCGTACATTAGTTATATTAAAAGTTTTTCTTACAAAGTCGTATAAAATTAAGTCAAAAATTCAGCAACAAAAATATTGAAATCAAAGTTCACCTACCTTGAGTTCACCTTTTGTTTGTCTTTTTTTTTGTGTGTATTTTGGACACGATATTGGAGGTTGGTAACTATAATTTGAAACCTTACTCACGCTAGGCACCATAATTCCCGTAATAAAAACCAAATCGATTTAAAAATCTGTCGACAAGTTCACAAATAAATGTCCTGAAAACCCATTGCCATCTCACACCAATCGGTTTGCAAAAATCCGCTCAAAAGGACGACCTTTTCAAGTATTCTGCATTTCTTTCTTCTGGCTACTCGCACTGATATTGTTGAGACAGATCAAGTAAATTAGTGACCATGCCTCAACAAAATCATATCCCGCCTGGGTACCTACTGTAGGTGAACAATTTAAAATGTTTTTGCGAGTAAAACTGGAGACGACTGGCACTCCCCTCAAATGAGGGGAATACTCAAAGTTTATTTATGTTGCACTTGAGAAAAAAAGTGACGTGTCGGTGTTTTCGCTTTGCAATCATTCTTCTTGAGCATTCAGAACGTTCAGTTATATAAAATAGATTTGTACCCAATCAGAGTGCGCAATGTTTCAGGATTATTTTCTAAAACACAATAAAATAAAATATATGAATTGGCACCTCATGACGAAGTGCAAGTTCTAATATTAATGTAATATGAACCATCAATATTAATAGCTGTAAGAGCTTTACAAGTGAGTACAGAATTCATCAGTTGTGGATAGTTAACAATTATCCCCAGAAGTGGAGGTAAATATCTTTTGCTAGGCACCGACACTGAGGGGGATGATTGTTTTAGTATTAACCTAGCAGGTGAATAGCACTTTTTTAAAATAGGTTTAAAAATCTGGGTAAAAACAAGTTTCACAACCAGTCTTTCGTAACGGGCGAACTTATGATCACATGACTGAACTTGGTCAAAGTCACATTGAGTTGCAAAAATTTTTCATTGATCAATAAGAAAATAACTTGAAAAACAAAATCTCCAGGTAATGCAGAATGAGCAATCACGTCCTAAACTAATTACTTTCTGTAGCTTGAACTTGGAAGATTTATGTTGAATTAAAAACCGCAGTTGTTAAAAGTGCGGCAGGGAATGAGTCCATTCAACAGCTGCTAGCCATCTTGGATTCTGAAGAAGTTGAGGTTTGCTGCCACTGCATGAACCGTTCCTACACGATTAACAGCAGCTGGCTGTGGTTCCATCACAGCCCTATCACTATCTGTTAGATTGCGGCCAGGAGCTTTACAAAGATTAAATTTCTACTGTTGTAATTTTCGAGCTCCTCTTCTTCAAACTGTTTTTCAATGCGATCCTTTCTAAGCGGACGTTTGTGAGCATTTGGAGCACTTTCAACTGTCTTCGACAGAGTTTTGAGAAAGTTGTTTAAAGTTTTATTGGCAACAGAGAACAAACTGTTGCCAACAATGAAAAAAGTCCTGTTGTGGAAAAGATTTCTTAAATGACGGTCAAGTGCTGCACAAATTGAAGTGAGAAACTTCTTGTGATAATATCTGCCATCTTGTTTTTTGCCGACACGTAAAATTTATCGAGGCTCTTAGCTTTTTCACTTCTGTTGGAGGTATGTCCTCGATAGCGGCTATACAAACTCAATTTGTTGCTGAAACCATTTTTCTTTGCATGTTGTGTTTACATGGCCTCGCATGAGAAGAAACGTTTGTAAACAGAGAAATATTGTAAATTTAATAAACAATGAAACTGTTGTGCTGTTGATTTTAAGCGAATAAAAACTTCACATTTAACACTGAAACACCACTTTTTGTTCCCGTTTTTTGTGTTTAAAGGAGTTCCTTTCTTGTTAATTTTATGAATTTCATCAGAAACTGGAGCAAAACGGGAATCGCGCGTAATCATTTTTTTCACGGTTGAGTGACCGAGGTGAATAGCGTAGGATATCCGGCATTTGATGAACCAATCAGAGCGCGCGGAAAGTGCTATTCACCTGCTAGGTTAATACTAATTTTAGATAGTCTGCAACTGCGGCGCATATAATTATTTAAAACATTAAGAAATGCCTTCGATGTAACAGACAGACCACAATACCGTGTTTTTTTATAACAGACATAACAAACAGACCACAATATCGTGGTTTTTGATAACAGACAGACCGCAATATCGTGGTTTTTGAGAACAGACAGACCACAATATCCTGGCTTTTGAGAACAGACAGACCACAATATCGTGGTATTTGATTACAGACAGAGCTCCATAATATCAGGTTTTTGATAACAGACAGGCCACAATATCGTGGTTTTTGATAACAGACAGACCACAATACCATGGTTTTTGATAACAGACAGACCACAATACCGTGTTTCTTGATAACAGACAGAGCACAATATCGTGATTTTTCATAACAGACAGACCACAATATGGTGGTTTTTGATAAAAGACAGACCACAATACCGTGGTTTTTGATAACAGGCAGACCACGATACTGTGGTTTTTGACAAGTGCGTGTATTCTTTTAAGTCCTCCGAATGAAGATTATGAGACTGGACCTACGGTTTAACGTCCTCGTTCGATAGTACGCGAATATCAAACCATTTGCAGATGTTAGAGTAAAGAGAGAACTTTTAGAACTCATATTTTTTTAGATCCTGAGTGTTAGTCCGGCAGGAATGCGAACCCAAGCCACCCGGGCTGGGTTGTTCAAAGGAGGGTTAAATTTAACCCTGGGTTACGCAAAAATTACATTAGCGATTACTTGCCTCGGGAAAAGATTATGGTTCTTATAAGATACTGTTCCATTTTTCCTAGGATAAAACTTATTTATCCCAAATTTACAGGCCAATTCCGACTTTGTAGAAATGGGAACAAAGCCATGGGTTAAAATTTAACGCAAGGATAGCGCTAATTGGCTTTTGAACAACTGGGCCCTAAACAATAAACTGAAGCCTTGCCAACTAGGCTCACCAGTTTCTCCTGCGTTGTATTTTTCTAACATCGGAACACAAATTAAAGTTTCTGTTTTGTTATTTGTCTGGAAGATAGTGTATCAGGCTTATAGACTTTGTTAAAATAAGAATAATATCTGTGAATTGTGTTTTTAATTGTGTGAAATATTTATTTCCGCTCCTACAGACTTGGGTGTTGTCTTTACTTGAACGACTTCAACCGGGGGATGACAAACGTGATGGTGGAGTGAGAGGAATGGCAGAGGTAGCTATATTTCTCTTAAGTTTTACGTTAATTCTTCCATGTTATTTTAGATTTAAGATGCAAAGATAAAAAACAAGGCAAGTTTTTATTTTATGCTAGCTTACACAGATGTAAAACTTTCTGCCAGGGAAAAAACTGAATATTTGAGACCAAAACTTGTATAAACTGTTTTTCTGAGCGAGAAAAAATTGTAATGTGGAAATGAGATTTGTTTTTTATAAGAGCGGACTTTATTTCTTGCTAGCGATTTGAAAATGAAGAATGGTCAAAAAGCAGCGAGAAACAACAATATTAAAATCATATGCTAACAAATGCAACACTATGCGATCCTTAATAAATCAGCTGCTCGCACGCACTATACACACAAATCATAACCTTACTTCAGCGGGGTCTTAAGATACACGAGGTTATTTCTTTTAATAAACAACACATAACTGTCAAATTTATCTTGTGAAATTTGCATTTTATAGTTACAAGCACTAATTAATGAGATGTTACATCGACGATCATGAGCTGAAAAACCTTTTTTTAATGTGGAAACGACTATTTTGTTAATCACTCAGATGTAAAAAGCCGATGTGCCAGACTAGTTGATACCGATTTCCGAATTAATATCTGCAAATGCCTCTAATAATTTAACAAAGTTATGCCGCATCTTTGAAATATTATTCTACTTCATTATACTCGTCACAGTCAGCACATAATTTATATTTTTAAAACTAAGTCTAGCTAGTGCTAGTGAGGACGTTGAACGCGAAGAGTTTTTTTTTTAATTTTCAAGACGTTTGCCTGTTGAAAAACTTCCTTTTTCAAATCCCATTCTAACCTAATGTATCCACGACTAATTTCAAAGTTTTCTTTGTATAAATATTTTTTGAGTAATAGATAAAAGATCTTTGCTTTTTTAAAAGCGGCTATGTCATGCTAGTTAGCATCTTTTAAAAATCCCCAAATTAATATCTTGCTCTTAACTGAGGGGGAGGTGGGGAGGAGGGTGCATCCATGAGGGATCTCGGTATCATGGTATTTGGCCATTTTTGGCACTTGCAAGAGTAAAAGAGCAGTTATGGCTTGGTATTGTGGCATTCTTTCTATCAGCAATACACGATATTTTCGTCCTGTAAAGGGTGAAACAGCTGTCCGCCGTTGGATTTGCTGGCTTTTTCCGAACTCCTATTCATCCTTGTTCACTGACAAGTTGGTTTTTTATGTAGTGTGTCAGCCATTTATCTAATATGCCTATTTTTGTTCACTATGCATAAGTTAAGAAGTGGTTGGTCATGTTTGAGTCCATTTTACATTTAATACCTATTGAATAGCTTTTAAAGAAATAGCCGGCTCGCAATGTGTGCAAGTGGCTAGTGAAAAACTGTTTGTACAAGAAAAGATAAGTTATTTTCAGTTTGTTGATGGTCATCTTTGAAACAAAATAATCGCTAAAGAAATTAATGTTTCGAATGATAGCAGTTATTTTGTTAGGTTTTGCAAACCGTTGAAGGGCACATCTCTTAAACGAGCAAACAACTAAAGGCGAAGTATATTTTGGCCAAATTTCGTCATGTCAAAAGTGTCATGCAACGATGTATAATCAACCAACTTCCGTTGTGAACTGTGTGAAACAACCGAACTGCTTTAATACAACTTGCTGAAAAACCTTTACTGACTTTGTCTCTACAGTTTTTATAACGCATTTATAAACTAACCACTAAGAAAACATTTCTTCTAAACATCTTTACGGAACAGAAAAAGTTGCCTGAAGGAAAAAACTGAACTAAAATTTTACCTTTCTTTACAGATATGAAAACATGAACTCTCTGAGCACATAGAAAGACTAGCATTGAACCATTGAAATCCCAGCATACCTTGCGTGTGAAGCAGATTTTCACTCATTTAGTCACTCATTTACACACTTGCTCACTTAACATCCCCACGACATAGTGGCTACCGCGCAATGAGCAACAGCTACAAAAAGCAATTGCTCTGATGAAGGGCTATTGCTCAAAACATCGGATTTTTGCTTTCCCTGTGGTAATGATCAAACTTTTCTACCTAGAGTTGATAACACCACGTATATGTAACGTTTGTTGTAGATTTGCATCCCTCGGTTGTTAAAATGCTGTCCAGAAAGCTTGCAGTTCATTACAAGGCACTTGCAGACGAACAAACAAGGTAATCGATCCCCAGTAACATAAAATAGAAGAATTTAGATTAAAGCATAATGAAGCATGGAATAGATAAGTCCTTATCCGAGAAGGCGCAAAAGTCTAACCATTTGCAGATGTTAGAGCAAAGGCAGCATCTTCTCTTCAACCATTTTAAGACGCTGAGTGAGTGTTGGTCTGGCCAAGAATCAACCCGGACCTCCCGCACGATAGACTGGCACATTACCAACTACGTTAACCAGGTGGCAAAATAAGAACATTAGATAACTAGTTGTTACCAAAGATAAAGAGATTGCTGTCGAGCTACTGTATAACATGTCTAAAAAACTTGTAATTGAATATGCATTATAACTTTATATAGTGCTTGAGTGTTTAACTAAAACCTTTAAACATTTAGATATTTTATGCTTAGAGTTCAGTCGTATGTCATAGTCATCAGTAAATTCTGAAGATATTATTTTCGGAAGCCTTTGTTTTGCGACGCTTGAAAATACGAACTTAATAAATAGAGCTTGTAGTTGAATATGCATTACATTATGAGAGAGTGCATTCATAAGTTTCAAAACAAGAAGCAATTACACTAATAATGTGATGTGGGGGGACCCAGGGAGAGCGAGGTGGTAAGGAAAACTTACGTAATCTACTCCAAAATCGAGTCATCAAGAGTGTATACTGTTTTGCGTAGCGAGACAGCAGTTCGATGCTGGAGACTATGGAATTTATTCAAAATCGACCTACAAGGCCAACAGGATGTCAAACTTTCGCACTCTAAATTATTTGATAATGATTTCCATCTAAACCTAAACTAATAAGTGTTCATAACTAGATCTTTATTAGCTTACGGTCAAGAAGGGTAGACGGACGGGAAGATGTTTTCAAACGTTTTGACTTTGTGCACTGCAACATGCACGGAATTTGAGACGTAGGCGATCAAGTGGCGATTGAGTTCATTTCCCACTTGGCTAGTTGTAAACGGACTATTCACGAAATAAATAGTTACAAAGTGAGTACGCCCAAGGACAAACGGATTACAGTTTTATTAAAAATTACTCTTTTTTCGCTTACAACTAATGATTGTATCCATGTGATTTCATTAGTTATACTTTTTGTTGCTAAGTTTCTGTACTACAATAGTTGCGTTTAGTGATTAGGTTAATTTGAAAAAAACTTTGAAAACAGTTGTGAATTTAAACAGTTTTTAATTGCAATCTGCCATTTGCAATAACCATGCAGTATATTTTGTTTGTCAGGCATCACTACTGGTCATCTTGGAATTCTGATCACGTGTTTAAAAACAGCTAGGTGTCAGGGTTTCATTAAAGCCAACCAGGAAAGTTCCAATGAACTGTGGAGAGGCATTGTGTCAATGAAGATTATTATCAAAGCTCTGTGTCACATTGATGATCAGGTAGATGTGCTGCCAACTACATAGAGGTGCAAACGCAGATTAGAGGAGGGTTTTAAGTCCTGTCTTGTTTTGCTTGGAAACTCGCTCGAAACTTTCGGTCCTTTTAACTCTTGATTTCGCCGTTCACTATTTTGTTTTCTCTAGGGTTGACAGCAGAAAGCTAAAAAATATATGTCATTAGGTTAACTAAACTTGCAGCTCACCATGATTTAAACTAACCCTAGGGACTGAGTTTTAGTTGAGACTGCCGACTTTGTTATGAAAAGAAATGTATTGATGTTCTGCTTTTCAACTTAAATACAGTTTCTGTCTTGTTTCTAACTTACTATAAACTTTTTACCGATTGGAAAGAATATTAATTTATTTTGTGTTATGGCCCCTATGCACAATCAGTTTTTATAGACGTATGGAGCTTGTTGTTGTTTCTAACGTTGAAAGTTTTGTTATTGCCAGTGAAAATTTGTTTTTCATAGGTAAAAGTTGATTGATTAACACCCGAGACATCGTTTATGCACTTTGTGCCACAACAATGGTAACATTTATTATGGCGAGTTACTAGATGTATATATCACACACTTTTTACAACTCGCCTCTTACTTTTTAGCTAAATTGCTTGCAAACTTATTGTGCAATTGCCTTGCAACACATTTTGTGCTTTCCACCAAATTTCCTTGCATGCAGTCGCCTTGAAGATTAATTTTTTTTCAGGTCCGCGCCGAGGCTCTTGGACTGTTGTGTGAGTGTAAACAAACCACCGAACACGTGACTGAGAAAGATTTGCAACTCATGAAACGATTTTGGCCGTTGAATATGAACAGTCAGTCACCATCCTTCAGACAGCAGATTGTTGGGTTGATGAAAAAGGTCAGTAGTCATTTGAGATTCGTTGCTATAAAAATGTAGTTAGGGAGTGTTCAATATTTATCGAGAGGACTGGGTAGTGTAACTTCAACCAAACTTGTTATTCCTTTTCAAAGTCCGTCTTGAATTTCACTCAATTTTTTAACACCCGTCCAAGGTTCCTAAAAAAATTCAAGACCTTGTCTGAAGTGAAAGACAGTAAGAATAAAAAATGATTGTGTTCTTTTACCGTTTAATCTAAATATGACATTGTTTGAGGTATTAAAAGTATTTTATGCTATTGTTATAGGGACCAGGACATAAAAACCAACGTAGTATTATAACACTGATTTTTTATCTCCTACGTGTTTCCGTCATTTCAAAGCAAACATTTTTCATGGCCCGGCAGTTTCAGCAAAATTAATACAAGGCCTTGTCTCTTTTTACATGACCCGGCCATCCTGATAAATAATAAATCCCCTCTTACAAGAAAAAAGTTCAACATTGGTGTAATCGCATGAAAGTATATTAAATGTGTTCGGTGTATATATATAGAATGAATGAAGAGAAAACAATTTTTAATCCCTTGGCAGGAATCGAACCCCACATCTTCGGTTACTAGTCCGACGCGTTGACCACTACACTACAAGGACTAACCATGCTGGAAACGCAGCCAGTTAATGTAATGTATGAGGTAACTGCAGGGATCCCAGGGCATTATTTTCTCTATGGATAAG
>JAOBAY020032244.1:0-14237 GCA_025331085.2 Zoanthus sociatus | reverse complement strand
CTACTACTACTACTACTACTACTACTACTACTACTACTACTACTACTACTACTACTACTACTACTACTACTATTACTGTTACTACTACTACTACTATTACTGTTGCTAGAGCTAGTTGCTAAATGACCATAATTTCAAGTTTTTCAAACGATTGGTTATAATTCTATAACTTGTGGTTGTAACTGATAAGTGTAATCAACTATCTAGACGGTGTTTTTAAAACTCTTTCTAATCCGTCTAGCTCATGCCACATGCCTCATGGCTTTTTGATAAAAACTTAAGACAAGTGAAAAGTTTTAATTCCTTTCAATTAAGACATACCTCTTGTCTGTTATTTTTAAAATCGATTTGTTCATTCTTCGGCAATAAAAGAGTTTAATATAGAAGCCACGTTATATCGTTAACAAAACAACCAATTTCCGGTAAATATATATAGAGTAACGAGTTTGTTGAAGCTTTCGCTAGAAAATGTAGCAATTTAAAAAGCAGTACTTTAATTTTGAGACTATCTTAGAACTTTGTAGAAGTAATTTGAGTAATATTGGCACCATTTGACAATGATAAGAATAAGCTGGAGGTCAGAAGAAATATGACATTGTGATTGATTTGAATTTACCCCAATGGTAAAATTCGCATGCCTTTGTCTATTCTCTTGCTTGTTCAGACAGTGGTTACTTAGGAGAAGTGCATATACACGGTTTTTTATAAGAGCACTCTATGAGAACAATGAGGCTCAGATTGGCCGAAAATTAAGAAATATTAAGAACAAGCTCAAGCTGAGGCTGAAAAAGTGAAAATATTTCTAGTTGAAACTTTGCTGAATCTTGTATAATTTACGTTCGCATTGTGCACAGAAACAACACAAAAGCAACGTTTCACATTTAGTATATCTACTATTGTCCTAAATGATACACATATTCAAGTAATACTAAAAGTTCCTCAGACGATCAGCACTGTTTTTCAATGCCTTGTCTTTTTATTTTGATATTTTTCGTTATTTCAAACCACTCACAGAAGTAAGAACAAATTAAGAATGAACAAATTGAGGTTGAAACAGCCAAAAAATGAAGAACACTGGGCCTCGACAAAAATTTACTGGTTCTTACAAAAAAAGTGTGTATAACAGTTTGGACTTTAATTCAACAACTCTTGAAATGTTTGTTATGCACAATTGTTTTTATTATTATTATTATTATTATTATTATTATTATTATTATTATTATTATTATTATTATTATTGACTTGTCGTTTATGAGTCAAACAAAACTGTTTTCAAAATGTAATTTGTCTAACCAGAACTGAACACCAAATAAGGCAGTGATGTGGTTTATGAACTTGCGATCGCGAGATGATGTAACATTTTGGCGAGGCGAATTCATAAAAAACAATAAAATATCACAATAAAATTCTCTACATTAAATCTCTTGTGGTTTGTGAAGGCGTGCCAAAATTAAATTTCCTGCCATTTAATGTCTGCCTTAGGGCGAAAACCATGTTTTATTGCTGTTTAAATTGTTTATAAAATGGCCTCAGTAGATATGCACAACACTTGTCTTTTCTAGCTCTTGATTAGCTCTAGATAGACTGACCAAAAGTTAGAGCTGAAAATGTTCGTTAAAAACAGTTGCGGCAAGAACTGAGCCGGCAGAAATATCTTTGCTATACCTTTTCTGTTTTGTTTTGTTTGGGTTTTTTTTGCTATTCTTTCTTGATTCTTGTTTATATTTTGTTTCCTGTGCTATTTAGAGAACAAAGCAAATTCAAGGTCAAATTCCGTTAACCGCGTCATCTCAGGCCATCAGTTAAGCAATCAAGATTACTAATCTTGATGCCTAATTATTAATTACAGTAGCTATTTTAACGCGCTGTGTCGCGAATGCGTAATGAGCCGTAGGAAGGGTGTTGTGAGAATGAAACGCTATTTCTTAGGAATCTGTCATCAGATGACATTTCCCCCGGCCATTAGCGTTAGCGTATAAAAAGATGCTGCTTTCACTTCAAGAGACAGTTATACAAACTTGGTTTTTATTGGCAAAGAGGAAGCGAGATCGCTATCTGATCCTTGAGGAGCTGTCCAAACAATATTTGAAAGGAATTGGTCATCAAAGGAAATCAAGTTCAACTCTATTTTACCCAACCGATTTCGTGTTAGAGCTCTGCTGGAATTTTGATCTTTTACTATCATAAGACTAGTAAACTCTCCAATACATTCACAAGATCCTCTATAGAACAATGGGAAAGTGCAAAGGCATGTTTCACATCATGATGTTTGGGTTGATTTTTATCTCCCTCTGTGAAACAAAAAGCATTCATTTGGAGGTAAGTCGAACAGAGACTTAGAACTACTTTATATGCTTTAAAATCTTTCTTCAACATTATTTATTTGAATTCTTCGCTATGATGTCAGTTAGACGGTTTTGACTGGAAATAAAATATACGTATATAACTCTCGGCTTTTTGTTTTTGAGCACATCATGAAAATTGAATAGCATATGGATAATGAGTTTTGTGACGTTTTACAAATTTTTACACATTTAAAGTGCTTTTTGGCTATTCAGAAAGAAAGCTCTCAACAGCGTCCAGTTTGAAAAACTGGTTGAAGACACTTTTCTGATGTAGTATTTAATCAACTGTGAGTTCTAACATTCATTGATTAAAAACTACAATTCAATGGATCGCAAAACTTTAAGTTCATTTAAGACAAGTATTCTAAAAATAATTCGAAAGCTTTGTTGCTTTATTTTAAAAAAAAAGCTGCACATCTTAAGTGTGACACATTGCAGCTCAAAATGCGATAAACTTTTTAGACTCAAAACTTTCACACTTTTCACGTGTGACCTCAGGCTTTGACCCCCATTAATTTTAAGTCGTATATTTCAATTTACAAATTCGCTCAGAAAGGCAATAGTTGGGTCACAGGGTGCGGTAAAACTGTAATCCGGAATATAAACAAATTAAATTTCTACATACAGACTATCAGCATATCTTTATCTGACGGTTCTAGTACTCAGTTGTCCTTTTCATTCAGCATTTATTTACAACAACATAATTTTAAACTTGAGGTCGGAAACCTAATGAAATAGCAAAAAGCAAAACGCGATACAATTTTATTTTGTTTCCTTTGTTTAAAATATATTTTGAAGATAAAAGTGTAATGCATTTCTTAAAAATATTTTTCATTTTTGCCATGTTGATACCGCTATGCTCAAGAAAAAAAGGACGCAAGGCATTCCTTGCCGATAGAATTAAAAGTTACTAGTTACTATGTTAATAAGTTTTCGCTTTAGTTTTTTTTTTAGGTTCTCTCAATTTTTTCTTCCTTATTTCGGGGACATTTCTTTTTTTAAGTCAAATGAATTTGTACGCTTGGAGTTAGAGAAGAGTAAAATATTTTATTCAACAACCCAATGCATGAGTTTCTAAAAGCTAAGAGACCAAGTCAATCTTACAGAAATGCTTGGAGAATTATCAGGGCAAATTTTTCAGTAAAAGCAATCTTTGATATCATCTCGGTGTGGTTTCTTAAAGTGTTACTTTCAGTACTTTTACGTATGGTATTTAGATTGTTTTTTCATCGTGTTTTAAAATGGTATTAAAACCATTTTTTAAACATTTTAAAGACATACTTTAAAATATTGTAAGTTCTATTAAACTTATTTTCATTACCATTGTCTGTTTTTCTCATAATCTTCTTTTTCTTTTAAAAGCCAGCCAAAATAACACACTTAACTATTTGCCAGCTCTCAGACAGATATAGTTTCTAAAGATTCGGATCTTGAAGTTAGTTATGATTATTTTATAAACAAAGTTGCATTTTTGGAATTTGATATCGTAGCAATGATTTTTGTAAGCAGAGCAGCCTATCTGGTTCTCCGTGTGGATGCTAAGGAAAGCCGTATGAAGATGAAGAACACACTTAAAGGTTTAACTGTGATTAGAGTAAAGTCGTGGTCGTGTGCATGAAAAAAAATTTAAAGACCACAGACAAAGAGTATCTTGTTTCAGTAATGACAATTGAGTAATTGAGACAAAAAAACAACTTAAAAAAGTTGGTGATGGAAAGTTTTGTGATTGTCTTGGCTGCTAAAAAGATTTGCTTCACATGTTGTGAAAACATCAATATCATCGCGTCCAGCCTCAGTCGGCTCCTCAGCGGGGACATTGACGTAAAAAGAACAAGTTGTCAACAGCTTTTTTACGAACAAGGTGCAAAATCGTAAACAACCCCATGAGGTCGGAATATTTTTAGCTATTGAAAAAATGGCCATGCTTTTGGAACATTCGAGATTCAAACTTTATCAGACCTGTGCCAGTCTTAAATTCCTGAAAGGTAATAAAACGATAAAAGATTGGAAAGTGATTGTTTACAGTTTCACTCTCACTTATCAAAGTCGGAAGCAGCAAAAAGCTGAGATTTTTCTTTCGTGTTTTCTAGTATAAAAAATTTAATAAGAATTACATTCTTCTGTATTTGAAAAACAGATCAGTTACTCCTATTCACCCTCTCATTCACAAGGCACACACTCGTACATATTTTTAAGAATCACAAAGTTTTGTTTGAGCCTTGTGTTTGGGTGCTTTATCTGTGATTTCAGCGTTAAAAATAACTCTTCACGCGATTCTTAAAATATTTTCAAATCTCAGCCTAAACAATTTCAACTACAACTCTCAAACATATACTGATATGTATCATAGCAATACAGAGAAAAGACACACGTTTTTTAAATTAATTAGGAGTAAAATTTTGCCCAGGCTCAATGTTCTAATTTTTTCCAGCGACTTGAGGTTCATAACGTTTTTTTTATTTTGTTCTTAACTGCAATATCACTTTTAATAGCTGAACATCAACTATATGTTCTTTTTTTTTCCTTGCGGCAAACAATATTTTCAGTATTTTTTGTGAAAAGATTTTGTTTCACCTTTGTTATTAAATTAAATTGTTTTTTTCTCGACATTTTCATTTCAGCCTCAGAGGGATCTTAATTTGTTTTAATTTTTCAGGCGATTTGAGCCATATTGATCTTATTAAGTTTGTTCTTAATGAAAAAGTGTACAAGACAACAGAAATATCATTTTCTGTTTACAAAAGAAGGACTTAATTATCTGAAGCATTTGGTTAAATATTTTAAAACCCGAGCCTGGGCTACATTTTAAAATTCAGTTTAGTTTAACTCCCAGACTGAACCGAGGTTTTCATTAGTGCAAGATTTTCTAAATTGGTAATTTCAACGAATTGTCAAAATATACGAATAACGCCATAACCTTGATAAAGCACTATCTCTTTTTTCTCCTTTTTTCCATATTCGGAGTTATTTTAGCATTCAATCCAGGAAAAATTATAAACAAGATTTTCTAAACGCCTTGATAACATTCCCATTCTGAAAACAAAAGACGGTTTGACAAGCCGGGGTATTGATAACTATTTGCTCATTTTAAAACCTTAAATGTGGAAAAGCTTGCGTCATTGATATAAGAATAAGAGCAAATGTTGGCTTAAGATATTTTTCAAATTTCTTGAAGTTTTGTTTCAGCTCCTCTGACAAATTGCCAAAAGGAATAGCATACTGTAATTAACAAGTGTAGCACGTGATGTTTACCACTTTCCCAAGAGTTCCTTAAAGGGCCCCCAGGGGTGGACGGCTAATCACACCTTGTGTTTACGTGCCAAACTTAAGCCCCAGGGCCCAAGCCCTCTTAATCAGAATAAGGTGTGGAATTCAAGCAATTTGCTGTTTAACACGTACCATTGGAACGTGAACCAATTACATTTACAATTAAGTGTTCAGGTTATTTTTCCTTTTTTCTTGATTTGTTTTATAACTGATACTTAGCAAAACAACGCTTGTTTTTATAATTCATCAAAACTTTGCATTGTTTATACAGCTTTCTTTTCTCAATATATTACAAACTTTTTACTTGACAAAAACAAACTGGTTTAATTTGTATTGTAGCCGTGGACAACTGATAAATGATAATTTTAATCATAGTTCACCAGTGCCTCAATCATTTTCTTGGTCCACATGTAAACAAAAAATGCTGAGTGTTTTTGGTGTTGAATAATGGAGTTGTTTCGTAATAAATATCTAATTAGACACATAGCTGCGTAATTATATATTGAAGTATTCCTTTTTGCTCTGTAGCGCGCTGAAATCTACTTTAGAAACTGTAAGATTCTGATAAATGCATTTCTCGCCGTCAAATGTTCGAAGGGTCATTGCTGGCATGCTTGTATCCTTCACGCATGCGCTGTATGTAGCAGAACTGCAATTTGTAACTGAAAGAAATTCAATCTATAACTTGGGCATTTCTCCCGACTAACTAACTGAAACATTATAATCTTATGTTTTTTAACATTAAGCATGGGTTAATTCAAATGTTTCAAAACAAGAAACCAATTCATGCATAACAAATGTGGTGAATCAGGCTAGAATACAATTGTTTAAAGACAAACTTGGCATTTGGTAATTTATTTTGCCAATGAATTCATTTTTGTAACGCTATAGTTTTTGTTTTATAGACTCACGTAAGGAGAAAAAGATTTTTCAACGGCTTTGCTTTAAGTTGCCCACCTCCGTTTAATGATCCAAATGGGGACGAACCATGTCCGAAATCCGAGAACACTTGTCGATACGACGATGAATGTCAGCACTTTGATGACGTCATGTTGTGTTGTTTCAATGGTTGCAACAACATTTGTATGAACCCTGTCCAGGCTCCGCCGAGTAAGTTGCCTCATTGCAATATATGTGTTTCGACGTTAGATTTACTCGCTGCATGTTGTGTTTGTGTTTAAGATGCGTATTACACATCAATGCGTCTTCATCCTCATCATCTTTTTGATGTGTGGTGTCGGTTATTCCTTCATTATTCAACAAAGCATTCAGCCATGCAATTGCTTGATTACTAACTCAGCTCACTCACTCAATGAATCAATCAATCAATCAATCAATTGATCAATTGATTGATCAATTATTCATTCAAGCAACAAGCAAGCAATCACTTAATAACTCAAACAATTATCAATTTTTGATCAAACGATAAGTAATGCCCAATAACCTTTTCCTGATGAAATTAAAACTCCAAGATTGTTAAGTAAAGTCTAATTTATCATTCGATATATAAGTTAACTACAACGTTATAAATTTGAAAATGGTATTCATACAAGTGAAACAAGGTTTTTACCAATAAACTATAAAGCTACATTAAATTTAAAGTCTTGAACCACATGCGTTATCATTGAAAACCAATAACGGTTGCTTTCATAAGCACCAACATCGTTCACTAATTGTTGCTGCTGGTAATGTTGAACTCTGTCAAAAATAATCCGTCTGACATTCTCAAACAAATCCAGCATCGTTAACACTGAACCATGGAATGCTGTTTTTTTTATCATAAACTAGTAAATTTATATAATTAAGTTATACCCTTATAGTCATTGACTGGCCTATAACGTACCGAGCCCACAAGGAACCAATTGACGAAGAAGTGATTGATCTCGTGAGTCCGAATGTAGAAGAACATGGCTGCATGTTTAAAGGAGTGTCGCACAACAATGGAGAAATCTTCAAAAGCGGCTGTCGTAACTGGTAAGTGTGGTACAATAGAGTTAAAGGGGGAACAATCTGCTATTAACAATAACAATCGCGATGACGATGACAATGACAATAGCACCAACGCCGACGCCGACACTGACAGTAGCAATATTTTTAGCTATAGCAGTAGCTATAACATTAACAATAACAACGACAATGAAAATAACAATAGCAATAACAATAACAATAGCAATAACAATAGCAATAGCAATAGCAATAGCAATAACAATAACAATAGAAAATATAATAAGAACAATAATAGCAATGATAATAGCAATCAATGTCAATTACAATAACAATAGTATTAACTATAGCAATATCAATAGCAATAACAATAACCATCTTTACTACTCTAAGATGGACGGAGATTTTTCACGTGACAGACAGACATATACAGAGAAATCTCCGATGGCGTACGGCTTACCATCTTCAACCGAGAAGAGTGAAAGATCTAAGCATTTGAAAATGTTAGATCAAAGGCAGCAACCTTCTCCCCGATAATTCTAAGACTCTGAGTGTAGGTCCAGCTGGGAATCGAACCCGATCCAACCGCACGATAGACTAGTACCTTAACACTTAGACTAACCATCTGACAATAAATTGATTACCTATTGAATATTAGTGTAAACCTACTAAAGCTCTTAACACGCATCCTGCATTCTGATTGGCTGCTCTACTAGAGGTCTATATTTGATAGCCTACTAGTAGAGAAAAGGTCGATGGCGAATCAAAATAGTAATGAGCCTCGTTTTGCTATATTATCAGAGGATTTCATCAATAATTTAATTTGTACATTTAGTAGGTACATATACTAAAACAATTTATAGACCTCTGGGCCTTGTAAACTACGAGTCTGTGGCTCCATCAATGTAGAAAAAAATTGATTTTTTTTCGTTTGTTTAATTTGTAGCGAGTGCATAGATGGTAAAGTCACCTGTGACGTCATGGGCTGTTTTCCCCAAGATCGTAAGTAATTTAAGTAATTTCATTTTCTTATATCACTGCATGCAAGGTCTATTCAAATCTGACCTTGCTAGTGTGCCATACACAGTTATTGTAATAACTCTTGCAGTTATTTCGTTGTTCTCCTTGTGTTCTGCGGTTTCACCTCAAGTACCATTCTTCGGCGATTTACTAATGTATAGACAGCACGAGTACATCTGGTAGTAATGACTTGAACCACTAAAATGGACAGTAGCAGCTCATCTGTTGCATGCATTACACCTAGTGAGGCAGAGTCTGAACGTTAGCTGCCATAGACAGCTGGTTCGGCCTTTTTGGGCCTCATCGGCTTCCTAGTAGGCTATCACAAATAAATCTCTAGTAGAGTAATCAGAATGCAAAATGAGTGTTTCATCGGTTCTACCAGAAGACAATTCATGTTTGACTAGCGTTTTGCAAGTTAACCCACTTTATGGTTGGAGATAGTAGTTATTTTAGGTATAATCGCCATAGCACTGTATTTTTTTTTATCTTTCTTTTAATTCTCTATGTATATATATTAGGATTATCGCTATTGAAATATATTTTAATATATTATTTGGTTTTATTCATTAAAGTTTTGTCAGTTGACAAGGAAACTACAGGGAAAGGTGATCATTCCGGAGATGGCCCACGGGAACGATCAGACGTCTCGAGTTTGAACGATGATGGGGAATATGACAACGAAGAAAACAACAAAGAAATTGACGTCGACGACAGAGAAAGGAAAGAGTTGCAATATCTGGGGGAAAAAAGTGACTCCAAAGAAAATGACAAATGGTGGTTGAAGAACTGATAAGACTGACTCACGCTCAACGCTGACTCACATATGTACAGTTGTAAATTTTGTTTAGCCTTAACAAGTGATTTAAATCTTCAAATGCAAACAAAATTATTTCGTAGTAAGGTCAGCATTTCGGAATCAAATGTTTTTTCAACTTGTGTTTAATCAGTTTTATATAGAAAACCTGCGAAGCCCCTTCTTACGGTCGTGTAAAGAGAGGTCTCACATGGAAACTTCAATCTGCGATGTAGCAACCAAATAACCTGCGAAGTATCAGTGAAATGAGAAAGCAGCTCATGTGAAACGGTCTTTCGCTAACTACACACCTCTGTAACATACCCAGGGAGATCGAAATTCCTACTGGGTTTCTAGAAAAATTTCACTGGATTAGGCAAGTTTTTCGCTGGGTTAGCTAGCTCTTGACTTCGTGTACTAGTTCAATGTAAGCAAGACGTAAGATATAGTAAACACACTAAATACTCAGCTTTCGCACTGGGGAAAGTAAAAAAGCGTCTGGGTCAATTCAGAGAATTCGCTGGGTTCTGGGGAGGCTAAAAATCCGCTGGGTAGGGGCAAAATTCCCACTGGTTAGTCGGGTTTCGCTGGGTCTGTTACAGACGAGTTAACTAAACTGATACAAACGTTTGAAGTTGAATGAAAAATTTCCGTTGTATATTTTCATAACTTAGTGAAAACGGCGTCGTTTAGTGTATGTAAAAAATCTGATTAATTGCTAGACCAATCTGTTTTTATTCTATATATGTAAACTGTGTTTCAGAACAGCGGAGCACACGTGAAACGTTTGTTTCGTATATATAACACCAATAGAGAAGAGAGACTTTTCGTCGGTCTTGAAACACAGCATTTGCAAAACACATGGTTCATGAAAATTACCTGGAAAATCACAAATTACAATATATATTTTATTTATTGTTAATATATTTTTAAAACGAAACATTTTGATACAGAACATTTTGCTGTAAACACCGATACAAGTGCGAAATATTGTTTACCCATGAGAATATATTGTATAAAGAGTATATTAAAGACTTGGTGAAGCTTAATCTACGTGTTGTGCTGGTTTTTAATCAGAAATCCGAGGACCAATGTGGTTGAGTTTCAGTCGAGAGTGGGATCCATAAAACCCAAAACCCTGGCAAGTTAGCTGTGTTTGCAATAGGATTATGTTTTTTTTCCCTTTTTAAATATATTGTTAACATATGTCTTGGTCCAGCAGATGTAAAGATGATAAAGTTCGCTAAATGAGATACATCACTATATTTAAATGTATCTACTATTTCCCCCTCCCCCGACCGGGCCCTTCCCTAAATTAGCATCTGCAAATATAGATTATTCCGAAATTGCGCGGGGAACTGAGGCAAGTTTCAAAGTTTAACCAATCAATAATCTGACACTAATACATAAAAATATGGTTTTGGGGATACTATCTCAACCTCAGATAACTTTCTATAGATTTGGAACAATGTTTTAAGGTCCATAAACTGGTCTCTGTTTTCCCTAAAAACATCAAACCTGTTCAAATGACAACTCTAAATGTGATTTTTGATATGGTAATGTAACATACCTTCCAAGTAGAGAAAAGATGGCGGATCAAAATAGTAAATTGCCTTGTTTTGCAATAATATCAATAATTTAATTTGTACGTTTTTTCTTGACCGATTAGTAGGTTTATACTAAAACAATTAGAGCTCTCGGCCTCATGGACTACGAGTCTGTGGATCTATCAATGCAGTTGTAGTTCCTCGTGCAGTTTAGGAATGGCTTATAATATAAATATGAATTCAAAGGCAACACACGTTTAAAATATTGTTTTATTCTCTTAAAACGATCATACTTCCTTACACAACACACACTCTACCAAGTGGGTATCGAACATATTACTAAAATGTTACAATAAAAACAGTAAATAAATATAGAATTTCATCCATTGTCGATCAAAAGTGTTTCGTCAAACTAAAGTAAGAAGATATATCACACACACGGTAGTTCAACCGTAATGATAGTTCACGATCATGCATAATTTTTTATATATTATTATTTCATCTAGCTACAATTGGATTTTAGTTAAAACGCCTAAAAAAATCAGTTGAAACTTTTTTTCAATATTGTCTAAAACATTGCGATCTAAAACCTAAAACACAACATTGAAAATATATAAATTATTCGGTTCTGTTTTAAAAGAATATACTTTAACAATAAACACAGCTACACTTCCTACTGCTTCAAATTTCGATAAAAACTTTTATGTACGGGCAATGCGAATAAAACACGATAAATTATGAACAAAAGTTTTCCTTGAGACTTCGTATGCAATTTTGTAGGTTCTGTCACGTGTTCAAGTGTCTTTTAACGTACGTGGTATTTAGGTGGTTGACTTTCTTGTTTTACGCAGTGGACTAACGCCGGGTGTAGTACGGCGAATGCCCGCTGACAAAGGTGATCGTCGTAAGGGGCTTGAGGTGATCGCTGGAGTGCTTGTAGTCATTTTCTCTGCTGGATATTTAAATGGCGGGGATGCAGACTTTGTTCTGCGCGATGGTGATGAATAACTCGCGTCAACTGAATCTTCAAGCCTTGCAGATTCCCGATCAAGGACAGACGGCTCGTATAAAGTTTCGCGTGCGACGGCACTGAGCGAGTCGCCGAGTTTGCTTCGCAGTTCTTTAATCTCATCCGATTTCTGTGAGGTGCGGTTGATATACGATTGTTTTTTCTGGAGTTCTTTCGATAGCTGATCCTTCAAAGTGGCAACCTGGTGAAAAATGTTTAATTAACGATTTTTGTAAAATCGAAGCTTATATCCTCAAGCAACAATCGTTCAAGTATGACGGGTACTGGTATTCTGGCCTGCTAATAACAAAATTTAGGGAGAAGCATACTCCAGTGAAAATTAGGTAGTTAATGAAAATGACAAAATGAAATGAAAATGACTAGAAAAAGAGTGTACAATTTTTGTCATAAAATGACCGATAGGAGTTGAATGGTGGAGATCTGAAGCCACTAACATCACTGCCAAACAGTGATACAAGTTGAAGGACCATCTTTAGAATTAGTCCAAAGGTGCCTCATCAATATAGATGCCAGATTCCATATCAAGCCACATTAAACCATGATCACAAACGGGCAAAAAGTAGGGATTTTTGGAAAAAACTAAAAAAAAAAAAAAAAAAAAAAAAATGCCATAAAAGTAAGGCTTCTTGGGGCATGCAAAAATAATTAGGGATTTTTAGGGCCACTAGTATGCCTGCGAGTAGATTAACTTCATCTTCTTCATACTTTCACTATTGTAGCGAGCATACACAGTATCCAACGCGGCCAAAATGGCCATTTTAGTGACTGTATTGAGTACATCAGGTCCGGGCGGTTGTACTATCTAAACTGATGAGCCTACTAAAACCGAAGCTGACAACTGCTGGTGTTGATAAGATCCAGTCGAGGCAGTGAGCCCGTCAGTGGAGTAACTGTTCTGACCGTTTAAGTGGATATTTGTAAGTCTTAACCAGTTCTTAGAACTGTACGCAGGAGTTTCAATAAAAACCGGTTACCGGCGGTCTACCGCCGCCTGTGGGACCTCTTACCGCCGTCTGTTTGTATTTCATTAATGAAAATAAAAATGATATTAATTTACGAAAAGCAAATACAACAACGACGACCACCGAAATTCTTAAATGCTACAAAAGAGTGGGCAAAACAGACCTAAGGCCAAAAAAACTGAAGCGCACGCGATAATTTAAACGTCCAGCGGTACACTAAAAAGCAGCATGGCGCCTAGAAAACGTAAGCGATATCTGCTTAGATAGATATTCAAAATGCACCTCTTTGCATCAAAAAATTAATAGTTTGTCCAAAAAATCCTGCTTGGTGGTCAATAAAAATACCCATCAACAGCACGCTTTTTGATGCCAATAACGCTGGAAATCGCATTTCCGAGCTTCTAGATTTCAAATGTTTAGTGGTCACAATCGCCTATTACACCTTCAATGGCCGCTTATAACTAATGTTATTGAAACCCCTGTGTATGACAAATAGCTCTAGACAAAAAAAATAGGGTCATGTGCACTTTAAGCCCTCCATTAATTTCTTTTTCTTGTACTAAATGTTCGATACTTTTACTGACCTGTTCCTCTAACCCGCGAACACGCTGTTTGTGCGCACGCTCACGTGCTGCTTGTGTTTTCTCCAACTGGATCTGTGCCTGCTTGGCGCGTTCCGATTCTATTTCAATCTCCTGGCGATTGCGAGTTGCCATTTCAACCATTCTGTAAAAAGAATCAGCCCCGTAGTTTTTAATATACAATAAAAAGCAAAACATTAGTAAAATGTCTAGGTTCGTGTGTGAAAATCAAGCAGTTTCTTCAAAATAACAATCTTTAGTTTCGGATTTTTGATAAGCTTTGAAACTATATTATGTCCGAGTATGACACACACAAAAAAGCGTTTTGGCTCACTGGCCATTTATAAATGTCGTGGGTTAATTTCAGTCGGGGATCACCTGAAATATGAAAGACAAGGAATCAGAGTGGTCTTTGAAGCTGGAATTTGCATAAAAATCAAGACGGAATTACAAGAAAGTTATTCAAATACCAGGAAAACCAGCATTATAGTTAACTTGTCATTATTACTGATGACCTTTTTTGTCTTACGGTAAAAAATCTTAGCTAGATACTTAACGAGCCAAGTGGCCCATGGAGCCGGCGCTTATATCTGGTTTCTGTAGTGTTAAGCGGATGAGAGTCTTGACTCCCCCTGGACGGGTCACTAATTCATCGCCGGTACTCATTTACGTTGGGGGGGGGGGGGGGGGGGGGGGGGGGGGGGGGGGGGGGGGGGGGGGGGGGGGGGGGGGGGGGGGGGGGGGG
>JAOBAY020032226.1:0-14237 GCA_025331085.2 Zoanthus sociatus | reverse complement strand
TTAGAAATTTGAATTCTACTCAGTACGCCATTGATGTTTTAATTTGTATTAGTTTTAATTATTTAATGTGAAATACCAGTAAACTAGCTGGTGAGTCTAGCTTGCTGGTCTCAAATGCTAAGCGTATTTTCACAATTAAACTGCTATCTATCTATCTATATCTATCTATTACAAATACTGCAATATGATTGGCTACCCTACTCACTATCTCTCAAGTAAATTACTTATTAAGTATAACTTGAAACCAACTAGTAAAAGATCTCGAATACTGCAATACGATTGGCTACCCTAGTCACTATCTATTGAGTACACTACCTATTATGTATAGCGTGAAAAAAACAAAAAACAAAGTACTATCGCAAATGCTGCAATAAGATTGGCTACCCTAGTCACTATCTATTGAGTACATTACCTAGTAAGTATAACTTGAAACGAATTAGTAAAGTTTCGCGAATGCTACAATATGATTGGCTATCCTACTCATCTATTGAGTATCAGTAGACAAGTAGTATAGTATCGCAAATGCTGCAATATGATTGGCTACCCTACTCAATATCTATCAAGTACACTGCCTATTAAGTATAATTTGAAACCAACTAGTAAAGTATCCCGAATGCTACAATATGATTTTTTACTGCACACACAAAAAAAACCCCATAAATACATAACTAAAAGTATTTTTAGCGAGGCAGATTTTTAGAAATCATTAAATGCAGCTCAAAATGAGGAGCCCTGTCGTGCTAACCTCCCATCCAAGACCAGCCACAAAATCTTCATATTCCTGACTTCCACTTGAATTAGACATTATAGAGTTTTTGTCTTCTTGTCCTTCCGCAACATACAAAACAGCAATCTTGTGTGTCTCTCGACTGAAAAATGAGATAATTCACGTGTCATTTAAATGCATTTTAAAAGTAAAATTGTGGCAAACGCAAGCAAAGAGTAAAACAAACATTAAATATTTAGAATTAGCCACGCTTGTCTTAAACTACAAGACTATTTTTTAACGAAATACATTGCATGGTTAAGATTAAGTCTCATTATTATCGTACCATCTTGTGCTGTCCAGATTTTTCAACTCTCGAAGAAACTTTTCATTTCGCTTCAACAGGTCTATTCTGGCTCTATAACAAGTTAAAAAAGACAAATCTAAGAAATATAAATAATTAATGCTTTGAGAATATACTTGTCAAATTCATTAATGACAGTTTATCAAAAAGCATATATAAAATAAACATGATCATAAAGAGAGAAATCATAACGTACACGCTTTTTCCAATGACTATTTTGACCTCTGACGACCACAACAGCCAAATAAAAAGGCAATACCAAACTAAATTCCACCATCCTTAAACCTTGTCAATTTAATTGTATGGAAAGTGCGATTAAAAAACCTGTACTTTACAATGAAAATTGCAGTAGTGTTCAAAGCTGACTTTAAAGTTTACCTCTTTTCCCACGTTAGTAGTCCAACTTCACTGATCAGAAACCGCCCGAGCTGAAAAGGTGAGGTTGAATCCACGTAAACTGGTGGCTGCACCTCGGTTGCAGGTACACTGCAGAGAGCAAAGAGCAGACCGTTCACAAAATGATGTGCTTGGGAATTGTTTAAGAAATAAAATATGTTCTCCGTGCTTTCATAAACTGGTGAAAATTGAGGCGAACGTTTGGGAGAATCTGAGAGCAGATCAGACCTGCTCAGGAACTCTCACAAACTTTGCCAATGTTTTCACCAGGCTATGAAGGCACGGAGAACATGTTGAAACTATTTTACAAAATTATTTTTTTCCGTCTTAACAAAGAGAAAGACTATAAACGAAGTACCTAAATATCTTACATGAAACTGTAACTTCTTAAAACTTGGATACGAGCCAACCATACTGCCCACGTCATTTTCGTGCTTCATAGCGCTATCTTACTATCCAAATTACTTTAAAAAGTAATATAATAACATTAGAAAGAAAGTGTTTCACGAGTTGGATGCTCAGAAAAAATTCTGAGTCATTGACGGGAATCGAATCCGCAACCTTCTGATTACCGGTCAGATGCTCTACCCATTGAGCTACAAAGACTCACATGCATGAGGAGCTGAGTCACTGGTTGAGTTCTTGTACATTCCCGCTGGACATACGTCTCGCATCTGCTCGCTCGATATGTCCGATAGTCATATTTACTATATGATTCTATTTTTCAAATGATAACATATGGAAGTATGTAACTCGGTTATAAAGTTAGAAAGAAAGTGTTTCACGAGTTGGATGCTCATAAAAAATTCCGAGTACTCAGAGCATCTAACTCGTGAAACACTTTCTTTCTAACTATATAAACGAGTTACATACTTCCATATGTTAATATAACAACATGTTCCATAGACGCTTGGAGAAGCAAATTTATATATATTCTCTCGTATCTTCACGCGCCTATGTAATATCCTCTAAATCATATGCATGGGCTGTCTAAAAGTTAACATTGCATCCTAAACGAAAAGATTTTGAATTAATATATTTCTGTGGCTATTGATCGCTTTATGTTAACATTCATGTATGTTTTCATTTGTCTTCTGTCATGCAAAAGGGATCACGCTTCCAATTAATCTGCAGATACAATTTATAACAAAATAATGTTACTAGCACAAAACCTGCCTTTGGTGAAAAAATAATTTACAGAAAAATACTATCAATTCCAAAAGAATTCATATTCTATCAAATCTTTACTTATATGTTTCTGCAAAGAAAAGGGGTAGCCACATGTGCTAAGTGGCCACCTACTTTTCTAACAATTTCCCACTGTTAGGTAGGGAAAAGCAAGCAATTGGATTGATTAAAACTTTTAACCCGAGAACGGAAAAAATATCAGGTATGTAACTTGCATCCATTATATTTCATTTGAAGATTTCGTTTCACTCACTTCACGTCTGCTCCTCCCCCTTTCACAAAGCACTGCTCTGCATCGTGTTGTTCTAACACTGCATCCATAACAGAAAACTGCATTTCCTCCTCTAAGTTCTCGGGAGAGGGTGCTGGCTCGTTCAATGCCAGATCAGGAAAGATTAAGCATTCTTTACTTGAGCTTCCAATGTGCCCTAAAACCTTTAGTGGAACAAATCCATCAACGTAAAAAACTTCAGTTTACCTAGAAACCTATTTCAACAAATCAGTTTTTGAAGGGGCTATGTCATTATTTTAGTATCGTTTTAAAATTCAAAATATATTTTACCCTCAACTGATTTCTAAAAATATAATGGCCTAAATTTGTTATTGAAGACTATATTATGACGTTTATTCTGTTTCCTGTCACTGGTCAGCTCGGATGGCAAGGATGAAAATGGATTGAAACTTGAAAAGGTGAGGCCAACCTTTTCAAGTTTTGGTGCTATTTTAACAAATAATACCCAAAATTTATTATGGGTTGCTCTTTTTTAAAACATTTCGTTAGATACTCGCCTCACAGTTTATGAGGAACATTTTGTGCATAAGTAAAACTATCAAGTAACAATTTTATCGAAAAGATGACCCAAAACAACAAACTGTTGTGGCCCATTTAAACATAGAAAGACAAACAGGAAGGAAACAAATTAAATAAACAGTAAAGTAACTAGATTTACAAATAGATGAGTTTTAGACCGTAAAAAAAATTGAATTTCCAACTGACACTTCGGACTGGAGTCCTTCGTCAGAGTGAATGGACATGGCATTCTCTCTGATGAAGAACTCCAGTCCGAAGTGTCAGTTGGAAATTCAATTGTTTTTACGGTGGAAAACTTATCCATTTGTAAAACTGTTTCTGTAAAACACCAACGAGACATTTCATTTATGTCAGTAAAGTAACAAGATAGGTAGGAAGTGACTGAGAACAAAACAAGGATCCAAAAAAGCGAAAGCAGGGTTTTCCTTTTTGGCCGGCGACCGGCGATTTTCGCCGTCTGTGAATCGCTTCGTCGCCGGCAACAGTTATTATCACAAAAACATCCTTGCACACAAGAATGCAAGTGTTGATAATAAATGTGGAACGGGTTGCACTACCACGCCCAACTTCTCCGCCTGTTCAAAATTCATCTACTGCTACTTCATTTGAAAAGGAAAACCCTGCGAAAGCAAATAACTATTGCAGTTACTAAAACTTACTTCATCCAACTTATCAGGAGAAATAGCACTGCCAGACTTCATTGACTTAAGTGGACTACCAACAGATCTCCCCTGATCAGAGCTGATTTTTCTCTTCTCGGAATTTACCTCTGTCTCTTCGGATTCTTTTGAGATGATATCTAGAAAAGAGAGAATTTTCAAAGTATAATTTTTATCAAGTTTCACAATCGTACAGAAACATTTGAAAAATTGAGGACTATTTTAGGTCTTTGCTAAAAGTACTTACAAATTAGGTTCTCAATTTAAGGATGGCTATATGTCTCCATTTCCTAAAATTTCCATGGAAATCTAATTGTAGTATGTTTTATAAAGCTGCTCATTGAAACACATTTTTTTTATATTTTAAAACTTGTCAAAAGATATCAGAACAGACATAGACATATATACAGACATATAACACTCAGCTTAATTCAAACGATCTTACAAAAATTTTGTTTTAAAAGTGAGATGCATCTAAAATTATTCCAGTTTTCATTCTTTAGCACTTGTCACAGATTTTAAGAAGTTTAATCGAACAAATAATGAAAGCAAATAGTTTTAATTTAGTTTAGTTGATGTACCATTGAATGGTGACTGTGGAATTTCTCTTTTTGGGCTAGGTCCGTAGAACAAGGTAAAGTCCCACGCATGTTTGCCATTCATATCTCTCGTGATTATTCTCACTTGAGTCTTGGATCTGGTCGGATTATCTCCACTTTCTTCAATTTCAAGGTTCTGAAAGTAAAATCAAAACTGTTGAGAAAGCGAACAAGAAGCGGAAACATTAACCAACCTAATGGTGGTACAAAACAATAATGGTGATACAAAACAATAATGGTGATACAAAACAATAATGGTGCTACAAAAATGCAAATGAAATCCTAGTTAAGTTAGCCAGAGTAAAGACAAACAAGATTTTCGTATCAGTCCCTTGCGTTCAAACTTTTGAAATTCGTCTATTTTACCTTTTCTTAGGTGAAGCTGACATCTTCAGCAGCATTTGATTAGGCCTCTAAGTTTCAATTTTAACGAGATTTCAATTTTTTTTTTATGAAATCCAGGATTTGATCCTTTGTTAAAGTGATTTGTGGATACTTAAAATACTATCAAACTCGGCTGACCTGATTCCTAATAAAGCCTAAAAATTTTTTAAAATTTTTAAAACTGATCTGTAAAAATATTTTCTTCACAAATTTTCGGCAGCTCGCACTGCTGCCTTTCTCAAGTGTACGGATAAAAATTATAAAACTGAATAAAACGGGCAAAACGAATAAATTACAAAACTCTTGGGAACGTGCACAACAAAGAATAAAAATAATAAGAACGGTCATGCTTAGCCAACAGTTTAAAAACACACGTACAGAACAATGCTAATAAAATAGTAAAAACATTAAAATTTTTTAAGCAAAGGCAGATACGCTTTAGGAAAATCCCTGCGCTCGTTCACTGAATTTTTATCTATGTTCGAATAAAAAGACTCCAGAAATAATCGTCTAGTAAAATTGTGTTCGTTTGTTTCTAAAATTTGTGTCTTCCACTGATTGCCCGAGTTATATATTTAAACCCTAAAAACTTAATGTCCTTTAAAGCTTGGATTTCTCATTACCTTTAAGGCTTATTGAGTGTACCAAGCACCTTACCTCGCACGGAATTTCAACCAAGGAGACCAACACATTGTCATTCATCACACAAAACTGTCCAAAAGATTGATAATGATGGCGTTAAAAGGCAATTTGTACATAATTTTTCAGTAAAATAGTGTTGGGTTGTTTAAAGGTGAATAATAATAACTTTATTTAGGTGTCAATATACTTTAGCCGGCCAAATTGCATACTAACTGGGGACACCATCTTTACCACTCAAAGGTGGACAGAGACTTTTCACATGACTGACATATATACACATAAACACAGAAGTCTCTGAGGGCCTACAAGTTAACGTTCTTATCCGAGAAGACGCAAAAGTCTAACCATTTGCAGATGTTAGAGCAAAGGCAGGACTTTCTCCCCAATTATTTTAAGACCCCGAGTGTTGGTCCGACCGGGAACCCAAGCCTCCCGCACGATAGACTTGCACCTTACCAATTAGGCTTACCAGGCGTAAATTTGAATTACATTTAACCCTGGGTTAAGCAAAAATTACAGCAGCAGTTGCTAAAAAGATCACAGTTCGTACAAAATACTGCTCAGATTTTATTTATTTATTTTTTTAAATTGTCAATCCCCAATTATTTTACAAGTCAAACCCTCCCTGTAAGGTTGGAACCAATGTTGGCTTTTCAACAAATCGGCCTTGCACGACAACTTTAAAACTAAAAGGTTTCAGTAGTTGAAATTATAACAAACACTAAATGTTTTTCAACTAAGCTAGTGAAAATTAAACTTTATTTAAATAAGAAAATTAAATAAAATACTACCGATCCCACATGGTCATTAGGAATTTATATTATGTTTCATGTATCACAATATTAGCTGGACAGCAGGCTCCTGCTTTAAATTTTCTCTTTAATGGGGCACCAAAAAGATCTTTCTTTAGAGAAGAATTACAGGTTGCTCCTAAGGATACTGTATTACTACCAGATTGATTTTTAGAATAACTCTAGAAAAAAGCAAAACTGTCGCTGGATGGCTATACAGAACCCCTTGTTTCATCTCATGTGCACTACACTCTGTTTTCCTTTGATTTCTGCAAAAATTGTCTTCTATGAATATTTAAATACAAACTAATGCTGGCTTGTTTTCTAAATTATGGTAGGTTTTCTAGTAAGAATGCAAGTAGATTTTCATTAAATTAGTTTCCAAAGTGCAAGTTATGGATTGACGTTATACTTTTCAAAAAGAAACAATATATGTTTTACTGAAGATGAAATTGGATAGACCGCAATAACTGTAAGATTCTGCGCTGCTGATAGGAAGTGGGTTAGGGAACGCGAACTGAGCATACTGTTTGTCAGCAAAATAATTAAATTATATTCGGTACCTGCAAATTTGGAGACGTGAATATGGCAGTCGACACCTCATCACAGTCTACACTTGGGTTGTCTTCATGCTCGCCAATGTAGCTATCCAGCCTCGACGAACCAGCGCCGAGAGGAAAGTGACCCCAGTGGTTAAGCAAATGTGACAACACCTACATAAAAGAAGAATAGATTACAAAAAGCTATAAGAAGATTTTAACCCGGGGTACTTTAGAAAGTTCAAGTTGGGATGTGCTGCTGGAAGCCTGGAACCCATTGCATATCATCTCCTTTGCTATCTACTCAAACTACTCCTAGAGTTAACTCCCGTAATACCCTCAATCCCCCAGTACCTGTTTCCCAACCACTAAGGCCACTTGCACAGCCTTCTTAATAATAATTATAGTTCTTGCGCACTTTGCAAGCAGCAATGCATTTTCATATTAAGCAACAGTCCACTTCCAAAAACTCACGAACAGAACCCCAGGCTGAGACACTGCGATAGTGAAACTGGACACAAAGCCAACAAGAGATCGTCAACAGCATCAGGGCTTGAAATTGTGACCGATACGGTCGCATTTGCGACTAAATTTTTCCTTTTGTGACTAAAACTTCAACAGCGGTCGCAATTTTGCGACCGATTTTCGTCTCTTAGAGATAATAAAGTAAAACAAAAATTATCCATCAGAAGTCGCTACCTTACCACAACTTTCCAACTTTTTTTAAATTTTGCGACTAAAATTTTGCTATCAGTCGCAAAAATGCGACCATGAACTTTACTTAATTTTGAGCCCTAATGATCCAGAACAAAATTCGAAAATGGGCTGCCGTGCTGTACAAGAACCATAAAATATTTTCACTCTTTGTCTGCCTTTCGCTCTTTTGAATTATATTTTTCCAGTTAGCGATAAATTCTCCATTCTGTTTCTGCATATAACATGTCCTAAAATGTCATTTTCCTCTTTTTGATTGACTCTAACAGTTTGCGTTTTACGTTAGCCATTGTTAGTAGTTGCTCATTCGTTACTTTATTAGACTATGAAATCCTTAAGAATCACAATTCTGGTGTCTCCAAGCGTTTTTTCATAACAGAAGATATACTCCAAGTCTCACATCCATATAGTAAAATAGACCATACGTAAAAGTTCAAGATTCTCTGTCTCGTTGACATGATGATGTTCGAGCCTGTTAAAACAAATCTCATTTTGATGAGTGCCTTTTAAGTTAAGGCAATCCTTCGCTTTATTTCACAAACAGATTTACCGTCAGATTTTAAGAAACATGCCTATAAAGGCTAAAATAAATTGCTTGAAAACCGTGCCCTTCACATGCAGCACATACCTACTTCAAGCCCACAAATGGAAGAACTCCACGGTAGTGTTAATGTTACGGCACATTCAAGTGTGGTTTTCTTTATAAATCTCATATCTTCGTTTTTTACGTCACATTGCGTTACAAAATTATATAAATCGGTTTCTCTCGAAAGTATTTTTGTTAACGTGAAAAACATCGTTTTTTAGTGATTGCTTTTCCTTTGCGGTCTACTAAGTAGGCAATTTTAATTTTAATTTCACAAATCATGTCGGGATTTTTGACAGCTTTTCTGAGCTGATTTGAGAAACATTTATAATTTGAAGATGAACATGTTGAAAGTTGACTATGAAAAGAAAAGAAAACTAAACTGAATTTCGTAATTTTCTGGTATGGTTTTGGTACGGCTTTGTGGCGATGTGACAAAAAATAACTTTTTGAGTTTAAATGTTTTAACCACAATCGAGTTAAAAATTGCGCCAACTTACTCGTATATTTCCAGTAAAACTTTTACGAAAATATCCCACGCATAATTTTTTGTTTTGAGACTTGACAAACAAGCTTTTGCTATCAAAAATAAAAACTGAAATGTTTTTTAAAAAAAAAATCTTTCAAACTTTCCCCCTCCCTCAAAAATCAAACCATTCCTCCCTAATAATACAATAGCAGTAACAACAACTAGCAATAGCAACAACAACAAAAACAACAAGGATAACAACAATGCAACTGCAACTTTGAGATGCTTACCGCTTTAGCAGTGAGACGAACTGGATCTGATTTCGGTGGAACATCTGAAAATGGGATTCCGGTTCCATGACAGTTATCTGTGAAACCAAGAACATTGACAGAAACAAGATGACGTTGGTTCTGGTAGTAGTTTAAGGCTGGTTTTTACTAGCAACGAAGTCGGAGTCAGAGTCGGAGTCATAAGAGTGCTTATGCCCTAGTGAAAATCAAAGATCAGAGTCGGAAGCGGAGTAATAAGCTCAACGGATCAGAGTCAGAAGAATCAGAATGTTCTGATTTTCTTCCGACTCCGCTTATGACTCCGTCACTAATTATGATCCAGTGAAAAATAGGCTGTCCGAATCGGAAGCAGAAGCGGAAGAACTACCCAATCACAATGGCAGTTCTCAGGCCCTCTGCCAAAATTTGTACTGTTGTAGACTTGGAAGAGAGCATTGTGATTGGTTTATTCTTCCACTTCTGCTTCCGGCTCCAACAATGCAGTTTTCACTGGATCATAAATGACGGAGTCATAAGCAGAACTGGTATTCTACTTCAGACTCCAACAGTTTGATTTTCACTAGATCGTATAGCTCTACGCTTCTGATTATGACTCCGACTGTGACTCCGTCGCTAGTGAAAACCAGCCTTTAGGCAGATAACACTTACTTCTGCGGCCAAATAGCTTCAAATAACTTGAAAATGACGTTAGTAAAGAACAAAACGTTGTCAGATTTCTTTTAGGCACGTTGTCGCTTAATTTTATAAACTATTTCCCGATATTGAAATCTTTTTCACGGATTACTGTATGGCAATAATTGCACTAAAAAGGCTAATCAGTGTTAGGCAGCAATTTTTTTTGACAAATTTATTAAAACGGAAATAATAAATTTTCAAAAATGAAGAACGATTGTAAACAACAAAACATTGTCAGACATCTTTTCGACGTGCTATGCTTAATTTTATACACTAATTCTGGAAAGTGAAACGCTTTTCAAGGTTTAGTATATGTCAATAACATTATACCCGCTAAGTTTTTTCAGACATATTCTTTTCTTTGAGATAGCCATATTTTCAAACAACAGAAATAACACCATATGCAAAAAAAAACAACAAAAGGTAAGAATCAACCAGTTCATAAAAAGCAAATTATATGGGCTGAAAATTCAACACTCAAGGATCTTTACAGGTCCCGTACAAACAGCTGTTTTTTCCAAGAAATGGCAGGCCTTCAACGGAAATTTGCAGAATTCAAGGAATTCCGATTTTCGAGGTTACGATCAAACCTTGTTAATGGTGAATTCGCAAGAGCATATTTGAGAGCTACTAACTGTGCAGTCTAAAACAATTTGTGCAAATAACTTGCTAAAATGCATGCAATTACCTTCAAAATCACCTCCTCTTTCCCGTCCTGATGGACTGCGAGTGTTCGAGGAGACCCTCTTTTCGCTATCAGCTATGCGAGCGAGTCTGATGGGCCGAGCGTCACCAAAAATAATAGCAGAAATGTTTAATGACTTCCGTCGCTTCTGAAGGCCCTTACTTGTCGTAGCAGATTTGAGAACCTACAACAGATGAATGCCATTATTCTTTTAAAATGTATATATCGGATATTATTATTTTAGCCCTATTTAAGGTTTTCGACCCGAGGAAAACGATGGTAAACTTCTTTCTTTGATACAAAGTCTTGTTCAGACTGTTTTTCAGCTTCAAAAGTTGCATGATTCCCGCTCATGAATCTCTTGGCCGAGTATTGGCAGCCTGGTGCCTAGTGACGTCAAACTCGGAACCACAATCATTGCTTGTTGTCAAAGCATTAATTTCAGTGATTTACCGATAGTCGGCTTTTCTTGTGTTTTTACCATTCAATGGAATCCAACAAGGAAACATTTGATAAAGAGAAAATCCGTGTGCAGCGGAGCATGTTCCGAGTTTGCCGTCATCACAATGGAATATAGAACCCAGGACTGACGCGGCCAAAATCCCTAAACTCGTTCAAAAATTAAGGATTTGAGGCTTAAAATGATGAGCAAAAAGTTTCGGATCGAAAAATAAAGTTTACCATCGTTTTCTTCGGGTCAAAAACGTTTAATGGGGCTAAAATAATAATATCCGATATATACACTTTAAAAACACGTCACGTTTCTACAGACAAAATATGGCCGAACACGTTCCAACTGGCAAAGAACGCAAGTGTTTACTGTTATCTCCAATATTCAACAAATATTAATCCAAATTGAAACTTTGTCCGAATTTTAAGTTGGCAGTTCACAGGGTTCGTACACACCTGTTCAACAAAATTCAAGTATTTTTTCCAGCACATTAAGGTCTGGAATACTTAGAAAGCCTAAAGAAAGGAACCAACGAGTCATCTGAAAAGAAGCTAAGAGAAAACAACATTTGTTGTTGCAGCATTTAAAACAGACGTTTGCAATCTTTTTGCTTTTTTGCTGTCTTATTTATAGCCCAGAAAAGTAATGTCATAGAGAATTACCTATATGCTAGGAGTAAGCAGGGGCGGGATACTGAGGAAGTATTATTATTGGAGGAAGCCATACAACACCCTTTGCTGAAAATCTTTAGATTTAAAAAAAAAAAAATTTAGTGCTTACCGCAAGCCCCAAAACATTTGACTTCTTAATCACTGATAGCAAAAAGATCTATTTTAAACACCAAAGGACCTCTTCACACAGCGTATTTCAGTAGTTTCGTCATTTTCCGTTTTGCCCGTGTGCTGCTGAACATAAATGTTGTATTGTTGTTGTAATTTGTAAATCCCCTAAAGAAGGTTGCTGTATACAAACGAAATACGTCGGGAAAATAAAACAAAATAATTTACAAAAATCTCAAGTCCGTGCGCTGCTCACTGGTTCATATCCTAAAAAAATATTGTTTAAAAAAAACAATGTAGACTCAACGTGTGCACAATTACGAGATGAGCAACAGCACAGTGCCTGTGTCAAGATCACAAACTCTGATCAAGTGGTCAAACAAAATTGTCAAAACACTCCATTCACACCAGTTTACTACATACATCAGCAACCTCGCTTTCATGGTGGAGTGATAACGTGATTCCCAATAACGAAAATGAACATATTTATGGGTCAGTATCGTTCTCGTGGATCATTATTGTGAGTTTCACTGCATTTCATTGATTGAATCAAAAGTTATCTGGACTGGTATTTCTAGCCTCGCTTTCATGGTAGAATGGTCACGTGACTCCCAATAATGAAACTGAACATTTGTATGGGTCAGTTTTGCCCTTGTGGATCATCATGGCCAGTTTCATTGCTTTTCATTGTTTTAATCAAAAATTAAGTTGACTGATATCTTATAGCCTCGCTTTTATGCTGGATCGACACGTCACGTGACCTTCTGAAAAGCAAAATCCGACGTACTGAATTTAAACCATCTAGCTTGGTATTTCTACCACGTTTGGGCTCTTTTTTTTTTAATTAGGTAGAAGTTACGACTAATTTTAGGTTTTCAGCCTCGTTTCCATGCTAGAATCGCAATACATTTTGCATAAAAGGTGGTGAAAGTAGGTAGGCTGCAAACGAGCTATCTTTGTATGAAATATTTATCAAGCAAAGTGGGTGGTAATATTGAAAAAACTTTCTATGCTCTATATGTTAAATATATTAGTTAAAGCATACAATGAAACTTAAGAAGAGAAGCCATACGTTTTGGAAAAATATTTAAACAGTCATCCGGATTGTGCGAAGAAGATGGCCGTTGGATGACAGCCAAAAGTGTTCTATATGTCCTATGTCACTGGTTTGCATTACAATCTTGAAGACGTTTTACAAGATGTTTCCGTGTAGTTGTACTATATGCATGAAAACTTTGATAATGAACTTACGACCAACAAGAATATACGGAAACCTGGCTTAAGCCTGTTCTGTAACCTTATCATGAAGGCAATGGAGGCATTAGAAAGGAGGAAATAAAAGATCTTAGCCTCGGTGGGTGGATGCCAGGCATGCGTCCCAGAGGGGGACGGAGGAAAACATTCCTCTGCAACCTCAATATGGACAGCAGGAGAACTTGGAGAATGGCAAGAGACTGAAATGAATGGGGTAAATTGATTGTTGGTCAAGCACTGGATCGGTGATGGCACTGAGACAGACAGACTTAAGCCACAAAAATGTAAAAAAGAATAAATGCCAACAAACCTGAAATATTCTCGATATAACACTTATGTCACCATCTCCTTTTCTGGCAAGAAGTTTAGGTACAGGAACCAGTATCGTCCAGTCCAAGAGACACAACAGCAGCTTTGATAATATCTACAGATAGAAAACGAAATTTCTTGATCCGCTCTTACGTTCCTAATCGTTTTTTTAAATATAACAAAGTAAAGACACAATACAGCACATTTTTTTTATTTTATTTACGTTCTCTATTTTATTTAAATGTTTACAATAGAATACAGAAGAAATATATACAATATTCAATAGATGCGAGACCGAAGATAAACATTTTAAGAATCAAAATATGATTCCAAGAAAAATAATTGTTCCTGAGCGGTTCTTAAGAAATATTTCGATGTTCATTTACATAATTTTCACATTTAAATTACATAAAAACTGCGGTTACTTAACTAATAAACGCAAAAATTAAAATGAATATTATTTGCGTTTATTATTTAATGCACCTTTTGAATAATTTAAAGTTGAAAATGATGTAAATAAACATCAAAATATTCCTTAAAAGCGACTTGAAAATTTCATTGCATGGAATCATTTATTTTGATTTTTTGAATGTTGATCTTCGGTCTTGCATTCCTACTATACTTTTGAAGACTGGCAGGAACTACTGGATATAACATTCAAACTAAACTTTAGTCGGATGCTTAAACCACTGAGCTACTGGAGACTCTATGGTGAGCAAGGGTCGATTTTATGGGTCTAGACCGGAACCGCATCGCGCGGCCACACAGCCTAGTAATGAGACGCACATGAGCACACTACCCTCTGTGTTCTAGTCGGATGCTCTATGACTAGAACACGGAGGGTTGTGGGTTCAAATCCCATCTGGATGTAGGATATTTTCCGAGTTCTCCTTGTCTTTATCATCATGTAATTATTGTTTCATCTTTAATATAGTACTCTCAGGTG
>JAOBAY020032142.1:0-14237 GCA_025331085.2 Zoanthus sociatus | reverse complement strand
TATTTCCAGATTCTGGACTTAATCTATTGAACGGTTTTGATTTTTGATTTTGAATGGCGTGACACTGAAAACCAGCCTATAAGAAAGTGTGAAACAAAGTAAATGGTAGAAAGTGAAAAAAAAACTTGAGCAAGGCGAAATTATTCACATAATTGTTTTTTAAAAGTTTTTCACTTCTTAGGATATCATACAATTTTTAAGTAATATTCTAGTGAGGTTTGTTAAAGTATATATAGCTCAATATAGTTTTATAGTTTTAGGTTGAGAATGACGCAATGAAACAGTCGAAGCATTACGTTAGTTTTATATATATTTTTTAACTTTATGCGAATCGTACACCGAACGGATTCGGGATGGGTGACAGTGTCAGTGACCTTCTTGACACGATGGTCACAGTTCAGTTGGGCGCACCCTTCCCAGTTCGGGAAAATCTCCGCATTTCACAAGCGCTCCCGTTCAAGATGTCACAGCCTTTATTTTTAGGGCCGTCCGAACAAAATTCAATGATGGGTTCACCAGAGAAGAGTTTGTTTTTAAAGGCCGCGAGGTAACTGCTTAACTCCAACGATAGTTAATTCTGATCTTGGTAAAAAAGACTATGTCAGAGTAGAGAACCCTTCGTACAGAAGGAGCCGTGCCAAACAGTTGGTGCAACTTGAAATGGGCTTTACTTCTATTGAATTCCTTCGTGGGCGTCGTAGTCCGCACAGTATTGTTGGCATTTTTCAGGTGTCGTACAATGGGCTGGAAACCCGCTAACCTCTTCTTTCAATTTGAGCCAGGTGTAGACATTGTCTCGAAAGAGACCTTTTTGCAACTCGGGGATTAGCCACGTTTGAGGATCTTGGTTGTGAAAGCAGACGGTCGATTTGGCAGCAAGAGCAAGATTGATTTGGGTTTCTACGCAGGTTCGGCATAGAAAAAAAACACCAACTTGTTGACATGGCGTTAAAGGTAACACGGGATGAAATAAACGGTACGGCGGAACCATGGTAGACCTAAAGTAGGTGGAGATGTCGCTGTCATCGTCGGGGTAGTAGAGGATGGTCGGAAGGCCTATGGGATACCGCTTGGTTTTGTTTACGTACGGATACAGCTTCGTGTAGCCGTAGTACGCAATAGGTCGATTCGGTTCGGCTTGAGCATAGAGACGGATGGCGTTGGTTCAACCTCGTTGTCTATCACCATCACTGCGTCTTCATTGTTTTCGTTTTTGATGTTCAGTCCATCGAGGATGGGAGCCCCGGATCGATCCACCCATTCATGAATTAAATTTCATATGCTACGACACTCATATACCGTCTATTGTGTCGTGTAGTTCCCGATCACATTCATACTCCGTCACAGCTTCACGTATAGCGCAATTGCCTAGACGACCTTCAGTAATCTCATCTGGCATGTCTTGGAAAAAATAACCAGAGCCTTAATCTGCGACGAGTCATGTTGAACACCAAGTGTAAATTAGATTTGAATAGCTGACGCAGGTTGATAAAAAAAGTCAGGGGATGGAGAGAAATACGGTTCTTGATGTTTTACACGGAAATTTATTGTCATCGGTCTACTTTACTTCATGAACGTTTGACTCCGTGCCCTGCGGCTCTTCCGATGGCCTCTAAACCCGCCTCTTTTCCTACAGCAGCTAATGGAGGAGCAGCTGAAGCAAGTAAAGCAAAGATCACTTCGGTTTGAGAACGTCTCTTTCCTCTTCTGCCTCATTCTCCTTTTCGTTTATATCGACCTTCTCCTAAGTAGGCCGGTCTTCTTTGTGTCTGAGCCATTAAGCGATTATGTCCTTTTTAAAGCCAGATAAACGTAACGGATTTTCTTGAGTGTTTTATTGACGACCGCTTCAAACCATTCTTCTCTTCCTTCTTCGATATACCGCCCTATCTTCTTTTCTGGTAGAAGTAGAACGAGATCGAAAATAACATGGTGCGTTAGCGTCCATTCTTTTTATGGTTAAGTGCTCCACATTCTGACCTAGGCGTTGTTTTTCTTTCCATTCGGATAAAATTTTAGTATAGATCAGATAGACAACTGATCGACGGTAATCGATGAGCACTCTGACTACCGTGGCTGTCATCAACAAAAGGACCACGATCCGAAATGACGCCTAGGGTCACCAAGACCAACAATGTCATCTTGGTGACTTTTTGCGTTTCAAGCGTCAATAATAAATGACGTCGACAACACCACCAGCGATAATGATACTCTCAATACATTTTCTTGGTTCATCATCATTGTCGGCGCAATATTGCTCGTTAAATGAAGGTCCTACCTCGGGCGATTCTTAAATGCGGTCGAAGCGGGATGGTGGTGGTAGTGATGGTGAAGGAGGAATAGGAGGTGTACTGCCTGGACTAGACGTTCGGGTCGACGACATAATTAGGTCTTCCATCTTTATGGACGGTCATAATGGTATTCGTTTTGACGACCAGAATATGACTCTCATCTAAACGTTGTTTTTTTTCAACCCTTAACATTGCAAGACCAATCTCAATTCTGGTTGATTCGGTCCTCCTTCTGACCTAGAAGAAGAAGGAGCTGTGGAAGTGCCATCAATCAACACAAATTCTTTTCGACTGACGCTAACCCTTGTCTGTTCTGGTTGCTGTTCTTCTTCTTCCGGGGTCCTGACAACTTATTGGGACTCCGGGGTATTGAGGGGTCCTGCTGCTGGAGTTGTTTGTTGATTCTTGTTGCTGTTGTTGTGGTCGAAAAGGAGACATCCAAATAATACGGATTGTCCAGAGTCGGAATTGTGGCTGACGGAGGAGGAGGTGCAATTTTGTTGTTCACTTCGGCTACGAGAACATCTACCTCTTCGTCGTCACCTCTATCTAAACCCCTAGCTACGTACTCGTAAGGAGTGACTTCCACGATGTTGTACCGGGATTCGGTATTTGCTTTTTTCTTCTTCTTGACGTCGTTGAAACATGCGCACAAGTTCTCTGCCTTTTAAAATATCCGTCCACAAGCCAAACAGTTTGGTATAAGGAAAAGGTTTCAAATGCCTGGAAGATATTAAAAGTTCTTGAGCACCACGATTTAATGAGCATTGCGCGAAATGGTTTTGAAATACTTCATGAGGAAGACGTTCCGGCAAGAAAGCCTGCCATACTTGTCACTACGTCCATTTTCAAGATCAAGGGCCTCGCCAATTTTTCTCAACAACTTTGTTGTTTTGCTCATCGTATAGGCAAAATTTGCTGACGTCATTGATTACAATTTGCTTCATAAGCATACCTTAGGTGGTTTTAGATAGCGAACGAACACAGATAAATACGGCTTTAGTCCGATGCTCGAAAAACTTTTCGAGCTAACAAAGAGATGAAATTTCTGATATTATAAAAGAAGTTTCCACAAAGATATCGCGGTTCAAAACAGCTGGGGGCAAAACTGTTAATGAGTCTTACATTCTCTGTAAAACCTCCATTAGATCACTTTGTTTAGCTTATCACTCATATTTTCATTTATCTTCAGTTTTTGTACTTATTAGAAACTGGCGCACATATGCTAACGAGGGGGAAAATGTAAACAAATATCTACCAATAGGATAGCGAACAAAAAAAAACTATAAGATAAACGAATAAATTAAACGGGGCCCATTTCTGAGGCCCTGTTAGGGGTTGCCGGGATACGGAATATTTGGGCAAGAAATTACCGGGATACGGGACATTTGAAGAGAAAATAAATGGGATATAGGATATTTGGCTCCAGAATTACTGGGATATGGGATATAACTTATCATATTAAACGTTCTGCTTTTTTAACGTATATTTTCTTAACAAATTTAATAGTCCCTGATTTGTTCGGTCAGATTTCACTAAAAAGTCAGCGGTTGTGTCGGAAAAAAAAGCATTTCTGGTTTTTATATGCTATTAAATGTTTTACTCCAATTACTCAAAATTTATTTTCTTATACAAAAAGTTAAAAACTCCAAAACTGAGCTTATTAAAAGTACGTCATAGTAAAAGCCATATATGATTAGCAGGTGGTGACGCTGATACTTTCCAACGAGCAGCTGTTATTTCCAAGAAATATTAATTAAGGCTATTTTATTTGCCGTTCTTTTCATTGCCGTGGGGCTTGTTAAGCAATGAGTTAAATGTACTCAAAAGTTCTTTTGGGCGGTGGTATTAAAGCAGATCTAGATGCCTACCATCTTGAGAATTTCAGAAGACTTGGATAACACACAATATTCATGGTCATAAATTTAGTTACGATAGCAATATGAATTTCATGATGTGATTAGTTTTCTAATGAGATACGCGAGCCAAAGATTAGTTGCGCATGCGATGAAAGCATTTAGTTTCATTCTGTGCACACGAATTTAATGCTTTTATATCAAAGTAAACAGCAGTGCCTTATATGTATGAGTAAATTAATCAATTCATGGATCTTAAATTTATGTCACCGCCCCAAGCGACAACTGAGATGTGTTACTTATGAAGTCGACTTTTAAAGCGCTGAGCCCTTCGCTAAATGAGTTCAAAGCACTGAGATAATTAATGGATTACAATCAAAACAAAACAAACAGCCTCGCAAAAACCGTAGGCGATAAACATTAATTTTTTTTTCGCTTGAGTTAATTTCATTATCCATTTTGCCGATATATAAAAGTGTTTTATTTCTGTATACGGCATCTATCGAATCATCTTTGTGCTACTGACAATGTTCAGACGACAGTGTATTTTTACAGCTTGTTAATGCTGGCGGGTTTTCATACAACTTAAGATTAGTTCCTTTTTTTCAAGTAACACAAATAAACAGGCTAACGCACAATGTTAGCTCTCAGGTCGCTAATTACAACTCAGAGCAAAGATAACTTTTATTCCAGATAACCTTCAAAATAGGCCTGAGACATTTCACGAAATATCCACCGAAATGAACGGAACGTAATGAAAGAAACATTACCCGGATTTCGTAATTTTAATTGTTAATTTTCAGCTGACATTTTGAAATGATCAGAGTTTTTGAGCTTGGGTTTACACGTTGACAGAATATATATTCAAATTGCAGCAAATTATTGAAGTGTCTTTATTGAAACAGTTATAGAAGACTATGCATTATTAACAACAATCAAGCTTCAGGTTAGCTGCGAAGGTCGTCTTTGATTCCAAGGACAGAATCAATTTTATGGCATTTGTATTTAGATATCAGTCTACATCCCGTTAGGCCGTAACAAAAGTTTTTACAAAGGAGAAAGGCGAGGCTTATTCGACTCATCATCTGTGCCAATCAGTAAGATATAAAATTCAAGCAAGTGGTAAGCGAAAACTGAAATATATTTTTTGTAGGACAATTATATTTTACAAATATTTCTTCTGGATTTTAACTACATCCAATTTTAGTTTGCTTTTACTATTTTGTTCTTCTGGATCTTTTGGATTTTATTATCAGATTAAACTAAAAGTTTAAGCATGTTGAAAAGCAAAGGGTTTCTCTTTCGCCCAAAAAATCAAAAAAAGAAAGAAAAAGAAAATGATTCGGAAAGAACTCACAACGTCAGTGTTGCAATTTTTGTCATCAGCATCATAAAAAGTGGATCATGAATGTTCAACTTAATTCAAATACATAAAACAGTGTCTTTGTGTAATTCTAGGTCTATGCATGCAAATATGCCAGTATGGGCGGATATTTCCACCTAAAAATATGTCCCTCTTAACATTTATAATATGTTTGAATTCGCAGCCATATCTGTAGATCCAGTTACTTTGCTTAGAGTCTTTTTACTTATAAGATATCTTCAAACCACTATGCAAACTTTTATTTAAAGCTAATCATTTCATAGCGAAACAAAAACTACCGTAAAAATATCAATAATAGAGGTCATGCCTAAAAGGTTTTCTTTTTGAAAGGACTCCTGAGTAAAATGGGAGGCTGGGTTCCTTAGTCCATCCGCCGTGGGAAACAGAGGGGAAAAAAAACCTGTTCACGTATGTAAAGTTATCTTGCTTTATCTCTTCAAATTTTTAACAAACATTTTATTATGTTGAGTCGATGAGATGATCAGTTTTGCTATATCACGTCATTCCAGAGTTCCTACTATATCCAAAGCTTTTTCAAGAAAAAATTCTAAAGCTACTTACTTCGATTCAGATTTCCATGACTCTCAATGTACTGTAAGTCTAACTTTTGAAGAAGTAGCACAATAGGTTTTTTTAATATGCATTATCCATGAATTTTGCGTGATAAAATTCGGTGAAGGTACAAGGAATAATACAAAGCAAGGCAACAAAAAATACGAATGAATTGTTGAGAACTTGGTTTAAGCGTATTTTCTGTTGAGTCTTCCGTACTAGAGGCAATTCTTTAATACTGATTACAAAAACCCAGATACGTGCGGAAGAGATGTTGAACTAATTAATCAGTCGATTAAAACCCCGTTTACACATGAAAAAATCCGGCTAGACAAGGATAAATTTTGGAAAGGGTAACATTTATTTCCATCGAGGCAAGGATGAATTCGGGTGTGTAAACTGCGACAACCTTGCCGATTCATTTCGGGGTTTAGGACAACGTCCGGACCTTGTTCTTTCTCAACCTTCCTTGCCTCTTCAAATAATTAAAATTACCCATGCAAACATTCATCGTTGCCTATCCTTTATTTTTGTAAAGTGTAAATTGGTTTAAGTAAGTGTATATTTGTGCAAAAAAAAAACGGTCCCATTCAAGATAATGGGGTCTGATAGATCGACAGGTGTCTCAGTGCAGCGGCAGCTATTAATCATATTTTTTGTAAATTATTATTAAAATATTATAACCTTTATTATTGTCTGTTTTACGAACATAAGCACAAACCACAAATTCTAACTTTTTAAAACTTTTTGCACACGAAAGACAGCTGTCATTCAGGAGAGTTTTCGCAATGGATACATTAGAGCAAAATAAAGAATTTTGATTGAGTATTTTGTATGTAAAATAAAGATTTAAAAGCAGCTTGGGGGAAATTAACCGCCAATTACGCCGTCCCATTTGAGTCATTCCGCATGTCAACTTCTGCATATAAATAAGAAAGTTGTGCTTGCAAGTTTGGAGTCAGTTATTTTGATATTTTATTTAATATATAGTTTTGCTTCTTACAGAATGTGTCCTTGGCCAGCAAAATTTTTTTTGGAATGGATTAGAATTTGCAGATTTTAGCATTTTACTCAGGTATATTTAGTTTCTATGGCATCCAATTTTTCTCCAGTTTTAAAAATTAATGCTTCATTGTGGAAAAACTGCTTTAAAAGAACAATGTTAAAATAGCTTTTTTATACAATGTTTTACTGTGGTTCCGTCACCACAATTATAAATTATTACGTACATATCTTTGAATAACATACCTTAGTATCTCCTATATTCAAAAACTTGTTAAAAGGATCATCACCAGAAATTGATCAGGTTTGATTATACAATCGCCGCCCTTAACTTCGATAATTTTTTTCTATCATCGATAGGTATACATTATTAAACAGCAAATTGCATAAGCGTTCTGAGTTGTTACTTCTCGTCTCAAAAATTTGTAATATCTTTTGCTACGCTCTTCAGTTAAAGATAATCGTGATCAGTCTCAACAAACACACGGTACTTAGGCAAAGCATGAAGATAACATTTGGTAAACTAGCTAAATATTGGTATATACTGCTTTAACAATTTTACAAACAATTGAAGGTATGAGAGTTTCGCACGCTGGCCGAACTTTAGATAAAACATACCAATAAATTTTATCGTTCACTTCTCTAAATCCCCAAACAAAAATTTCATTTTTGAAAACTCTGCTAGTTTTATCGGTATTTTCGAAAGTCTACATCATTTACAAAGCATTCATTTAATTGTAAATAGGAAATTCTAAAATTGCCAATATTCAATCTTCGCAGCTGGAAGAAACAATTTCGCTGTTATGATTTGTTTTACTTTATCCATTATAAAACATAATGCTGTGTTTGCATTACGTCAACTAAACGGCTTTTTAAGCTCTGTGAGGAAAAAAAAAGTTTTGACTTTTTTGGCTGTGCGGCCAAAACAAATTGCATGGAAAGTGACCATGCTCCATATAAAACAGTGATAATGATAAAGAAGCGTTGACACTGAAAAATAATATTGATCGACAAGAAAATAATTCTGCAAAACGTTTTTTGAAATATAAAGGTCTAATTATGAATATCCTATTTGCTATCATTGAATGTCAAGGCCTTCCTATCAGAGACGTCCCGCCAAGCTATTTTAAATAATTGGCATTTATAATAAAACTAAAATTACAACATAGTCTGACACCAGACATTGTCTGCAATATTTTTAAAAGCTGAAAATCATTCCGCTCTCTGTCACAAGCAGATTTATAATTGGAAGAGTTATCATCATAATGTACTTAAGCAACAACTGAAGTTTTTAATAATGGCAGGTGCTTTCAATTAGTTCGAACAATGTTTTTGGCAAACGAAGTATAAAACAAAACAATTTCATACCTATATTTCATCCTCCAGGTAAAAAGGCTCTTAAAACACAGAAAAAAAAAGGGAAAAAAGAGAATTAACAAGAAGGATTTTACTTTTAGAAGGTGAGTGTCCTTCTACGATTAGTGTTGGCTGTATAAACAATTTAAGGAGAGAAGCTGCGCATATGCAATATTCAGTCAGTCTTTACAAATATGAAAACCGTCCACATAAACTAGACACGAATCTAACTATAGCATGAAATTAAACTGCATAATCACACACACTTGAAATGTCTTCTTTTTTAAAAAAAATGTAAAGTTTAATGTTTATTGGATAGAACGTGTATTTAGACAACTCAAAGCTATAAACATTTTATGATCATTTTTGCCACGACAAGTGTAAGGAGGTGACGTTTCAAGTGTAGCCTGTCTCTAGAAAAGTTCAGTACCATGCAAAAGACTCGACCATAGCCGGAATTCAACCTAAGTTGTACTGAAGAAAGTCTACTTAAAACTTCAGCTTCATACACTAACTACGACCTTAATCATAAAACGTTCCTTAATGAGTTGTCTATAGAGTTACACGAATCCGCGTAACCGATGGAAACGTCCTACTTCAGTGCTCGGGACCCGTCTAGAGTTACACGAATTCGCGTAACTGGCGGAAAACGCCCTACTAATGTATTTGGGACGCGTCTCAGTAGAGCTACATGAATCCGAGTAACCGACTGAAAATACTCTACTTAAGTACAGTCAACTCTCGCCTTGCGGACACCCCGCTATTACGGACACCCCGCTATTAAGGACAGTTTGTAAATCCCCGGCTGAAACTACTGTGAAATGTATTGAAATAACTCTCTCTATTACGCACTCTCGCTATTACGGTATTACGGACACTTCATGTGGTCCCCAACAAACATTTTTATTGTTCTACTCTCGTTACAACGGACACTTTGGACGTATTTTTGTCTGGACACAATATGAAAGTGAATGACTTTTTAATTTATACAGTGATATCTTTTACTGTTTCTATTTATCAGCGGAAGTACTTTGAAGATTCCGTGCGTCATCATTTCTGTCGACAAAACTGACAAACAGAAAAATATTGATTGTTCCGATCTTTTCCCGCTTTATTTATACTGCTTTCGAGGTATTTTCATATTTTCGTTTTTTTGCCGTTTCAATGTTCTTGCCAGACTTGCGCTTTCGAGTAGCCTCTGCCGTACTCGATATTCCTTCTTGTTTGGCTCGCAAGGACTGTCTAGCCACATCACTGCCCATAATAAGTTCATCAAGTCTTGTCAAATATTGGCGTTCACCATACAATTTGTAAAGAACGGGAATCTCCAAACCCATGCCAGCTCCTCTGTTTACTCTCTTTCCACAAATGACAGCTTCTCCTCTATGATTCACTCTTTTCAAAAATGGAGAGACAATTTTAGATAAACCTAAAGGAATGTGCCCCACAACTCGTCCTTCATGTTCTGTTATGGCCACAGCATGTGGATCTTTGGCATTTTCCGGTTCACGTTGAAGCGCCAGAATCGTATTAATTTCAGACTGAAATTCGTCTTTGTAAGCATGGTGGCCTCTGAACCAAGAATAATACGACTTGAATTCTTCACACTTTTGCTGACTTGCCATTGATTTATTAGTGTTTGTATAGTATTTCGGAGATCTTTGTTGCTATCCTGCCGTTTCAAGCTCACAAACGTGTCGTATCGGGTGTCACATAGCGAATAAAGTTCAAAAAACACGGAGAAATAAGATCCTCAATTATAATTAAAGCATATTATGTCAGTGACAGTGGTGAATAGTCATTCATAAATGTGTTCACAGCTTTAACATGCCTAAAGACAAATCTAAGAAAGCAAGGAATGAGTTGACTTTGAAACAAAAATTTCAGATTTTAGAAGAATACGAAGGAAGCGGTGGTTCAATTGGAGTGCGCAAACTTGCCGAGAAGTACTCGTGTGGGAAGACGCAAGTCAGTAACATTATCAGAAATAAGGAGAGAGTGAGAGAAGAGTACGAGACCGGTCGTCCTGAGTCAAAGAAGCGAAATCGCACTTCTCAATACGCCGATTCAAATGACGCTGTCTGGGAATGGTTTAAGAAAAATACCGAGCGGCGAATTCCAATTGATGGTCCTTTGATACAAGAATTTGCGACGAAAGTTGCAGAGAAGCTAGGCTGCGCTGACTTCAAAGCCTCGAGCGGTTGGCTGACAAGGTTTAAAGAACGACACAATCTTTCTCAGCATAAGGTTTGTGGCGAGTCTGCAGATGTACCAGTAGCTACGGTTTCTTCGTGGAAAGAGCGCCTTAGTGCAATAACAGCTGGTTATGAACTTCGAGATGTTTGGAATCTTGATGAAACAGGCTGTTTTTTCCGTGCTCTACCTGACAATAGCTTATCAGAAAAAGCGAAGAAGTGCAAAGGTGGCAAGAAATCTAAAGAACGATTAACTGTTGCCTTGATAGCCTCCGCGACTGGTGAAAAGAGAAAACCAATTGTCATTGGCAAGTACGCCAACCCAAGATGTTTGAAGAACATCAACAGAGATGATCTCACGTGCGAGTATTACAATCAAAAGAAGGCTTGGATGACATCCGATCTCCTGCATACTATCCTCAGCAAGCTAAACCGTTTCTTCAAAGCTAGAAACAGATCTATTTTATTGTTTCTTGACTCTGCTGGTTGCCATCCATACGATTTAAAAGGACGCTATTCAAACATCAAGCTAGTATTTTTTCCAGTGAACTGCACATCAGAGCTGCAGCCTCTAGATTTGGGAATCATTCAGAACTTTAAAGTTCACTACAGAAAGTTGCTGCTACGTCACGTCATTGCCATGGCCACAGGTGAACACACCAGTGCTTCAGAAATAAGCAATACCCTGAATGTGCTACAAGCCATGAATTGGATGGGAAGTGCTTGGTGCAAGGTTGAAGTTGAAACGATAAGCAAATGCTTTGCTGCAGCAGGATTCTCGAACAACATTAGCGAGACACCTGGGGATGAAAACGAAGATCCTTTTGCTGATCTTGATGATGATTTCCAACGTCTCATAGACGTGGTTGCATCTGGAAGCAGCATTACACCGCAAACATACCTAGAGTTAGACGAAGAACTCCCCGTTTGCTTCAACGCCGACGTCAACGAACAACAGCTGCTAGAGTCACTCAATACTAGCGACCAAGACACGATCATTCTCGAGAGTGATGATGAAAGTGATATTGGTGAAGACGAAAATGAAAGTCCTCCAACGAGCAGGCTAAAGAGTTGTCGAGAAGTTCTTGAAAGCGTGCGGGACATAGAGCTTTTCTTTCTTCAGCGCGGCAAATTCACACTTGCAAACGAGTTTTCTCTGCTTGCGGATAAAGTAAGTGAGAATGCCTTGAACGAAGGATCACATCAAAGCACGTTAGAGAGGTACTTCATCACGAAATAGAACTTTTTGTAAATTTATGCTATAATGCTTCAGTTAATGAGATACTCCTATTAGATACTCCTATTTGACCTATGTTACTGTACCTTCGCGGTGAAGGAAAGAAAAGACATTTGACACTGATTTATATTGTTGTATTTTTGGGTTGGAATAAAAAATACTTAAATACAATTTTTTACTTGTATTTTGACTTGTACTTTGCACTCATGCATGTATCACAGTAAGCCTCAACTACAAGTTGAAATAAAGTAAACATTTTAAAACAAAAAGCAGAAATACATTGTTGTGACCTTTTACAACCTAAAATTGGGATATTTTCATCGCACCCCGCTATTACGGACTCTCGCTATTACGGACACTAAATGACGGTCCCCAGGGTGTCCGCTATAACGAGAGTTGACTGTACTTGGGCAGCAATTTAAAAGACGCTGCACTGTTGGGTTTTTTTATTTTTCCCGGGTCACTGCGAACAACTAACGTTATGGTGCACATATATATTGAAAACGAATCAATTTTCGAAATATCCTTGTTCTTGCAGATGACAGGCCTTATAGTTATAGTAGCACAAACTGAATCAATTAAGTTTATTTAGTTGATCGAAATTGCACTGAATTTCTTGGTTAGTTTAAACTCATGCGTGCATATTAATCTAACAATATTCCGTATTATCCGGCAATGTAGAAATGACAAGTTTGAAATCATATGCCGTTATTCTTGCTTCTTATGGAACAATACAGCTCTTCCATGACTTGTAAAGATCCTTGCTCGGTATAAAGCACATCTCTCTCATATTTAAAGCCTTTCAGCTCACGGCAGACATGTTATAAAACTAACCATTGTTTTCGTGCTCTTTCGGTTGTCATTATTTCTTGCATTTAAAGCGGCTAAACTTTTTAATGCAATTATTTGACTGTTATTCTGACTATTATTTATATGCAATAACGAGTGAAGCATTTGACTTTTAAAACACATCTCAATTTTTTTTTCATGTGCAATGAGACAAAGATATTTTAAAAACCGTAAACGTTTTGTTATTTGTCTTGTTTATGAAACTTGTAATTTGAATAAATGCAGTAACAGAATTTCAAAATACGGTTTAGTGTGTCAACTTGTAGGTATACAACCATTAATAAGACAAATATAAAATATATGGTTAAAATTTTATGACCATCGCCGCAATTAGTGTAAGGAGCTGATTATTCGAGCTAAGCCCTTCATTAAAGCAACTATAAGTATAACTTAGAAACTTATTAAGCTTAAACTTTTATGACCATTGCCGTAAGTAGAGTATAAATTGCGAGCGAGCGAGCCTTTTTCTTTTCGATTGAGCAACTGTTATTTAAACAACTGAGGGCTGAATTTTTATGATCATCGTCTTAATGAATGTTAGGAACTGATGTTTTGAGCGTTAAGCCTTGTCAGGACAAGTAAAGTTTCACTAATGGAGGGCAAACGTTCTTAACGTCATGGCTTTTATTCATGTTCTCGCAAGGACGGGCGTACAACATATAAATATCATCTTTAAACCTGATGAAAAACCGTTTAAAACTTAAAATATAGAGTCGGCAAATAAATAAATCTGCAACCGCCGCCTGGTTAGCCTAGTTGGTAAGGTGCCAGTCTACAGTATTGAAGGCTCGGGTTCGGTTCCCGGCCAGACCAACGTTCAGGGTCTTAAAATAAATGAGGAGAAGGTGCTGCCTTTGTTACAACATCAGCAAATGATTAGACCTTCGCATCTACTCGGATAAAGACGTTAAACCGTAGGCCCAATTTCTCGACCCTCTGTCGTGGGACTTAAAATAACTCATGCACATCTATCGTAAAAAGTAGGTTGGTGATTCCGATGTTGTATGGTGTGTCTTTTCTACTGAGAGCATTATTAATGTACAAAAATTTGTGAGCCGCTGTAGCGGATAATCTAAGTCTCTTAACTGTCAGTTCTGTAATTGTTTGTTGAGCGCAATTGAACATTTACATGCATAAATCAGCGCTACATAAAAAAAAAGAATCTTGAATGCAATCTAATGTCCAACGATAGGGGACATTTTTGTCATTGGACATCGTAACCAAGAAACAATTAAAAATTTGAGCGTTAATAGTTGCAAGGCGTTGATATTTAACATATATTTGCCGAAGGAGAAGTAAATATTGTGAAATACTCCAAACGCTGCTGAACGAAGGCGAATAATTGTTTTGGTACTATTTTGATTTTAATTTCCCTTAGGCCCGGTTCAGACGTCGAACTTTTCATGTACCGAACCTAATTCCTATTCGAGTCGACTCAAATTAATTAAGTTCAGCAGTTGATTCAGACGTCGAACCTAATGTGTCGAACCAAATCTTTTGCCGTTCTATCCGACT
>JAOBAY020032118.1:0-14244 GCA_025331085.2 Zoanthus sociatus | reverse complement strand
ATATACTTATACAGTAGCAAAACTAAAAAAAACTATATTTTATGAGTTAAAAATAAGACCTTAAAACTAACATTAGAATCCACTCACAGGGGCGTAGCTCAATTAAGCCCAGGCTTAAAAATGCACGTGCGCGTACACTGCATGTCGATAAAATGATCGATTGTTCTTATAATGCACCATTTCAGTACACGTGCGCGTACACTGCATGTCGATAAAATGATCGATTGTTCTTATAATGCACCATTTCAGTACACGTACGCGTGCACTGCATGTCGATAAAATAATCGATTGTTCTTATAATGCACCATTTCAGTGCACGTACCCTTGCACTGCATATCGGTAACACGAGGGACATTTTTGAGCCTGGTGCTTATAAGTTGGAACCAGCTTACAAACAAAAACTTGGTTGCTACGCCCCTTTCTTTTTGTTATATTTTTATATCATATACACGGTACTATAATCCCATAATTAAGCACCCAACCGTAAAGTACAAAGCCTCTTTCTAAACGTTTTCTGTATATTTGATTTTCCGCCACATTAAAAAAGAAAAAGAATTGAATTGGAATCTATGAGGGTAAAAGATAGTTAAAGTGACTTTTGATAACGCACGCTTTGGTTGAATATGATATCATTTGGCCTCAATGGTGTTCAAGGTTGCTTGACCATTCGGTCCAAGACTCTCGTTCAGTCACTGGCCGCAAGCCGAATCAGATTTCAAACCAAAGAAAACGATCCGCTACAATATCACAACTTGTGTAGATTTAACTTTCACAACTTACATTAACGCTAAAATCAAACAACGGGCACCAAAATATACTCTTGTTGCTCCTTAAGGAACACACAAAATATACCTGTTTATTACCTACCTCTGACCCAGACAGTTATCACTGGAATTGCCGTGAAATCTTTTTAACAAATGACATGAAAACTAAAAATAATCTATACGCAGAAAAAATAATAGAAAAACGCCAAATTCAGCTCAATTTTTACAAAAATTTTTCTTATTCTTCCCTTGCTATGGCATCACGGGGGAAAACCAAGATGATGTTTTCGTAATAGCGTAAGATTTGGATGAAGTAATCTATAAAGAATGTGGTCAATTTTAGTACCCAGGCTTCAAATGCACTTTACTTTTGATCTCTATGAATTTTTAGCTTTCACACTGCGCTAAAGCCCAAGCAGTATTGGGTAAAAATACTTTTAGAACTTTCTGACAAACATCAGAGGCAAGCTATATACAGTATACATGTTCGTAGTCAAATCTGTACTTCGTTGAGGTACCTGTTATGTTTGTGTCAGAAAACACTCATGTTTTGACAACATTAAATCTAAGTGATCATAATCAATCAAAGAGTAAAAAAAAATCTTTTTTATAGCTCAATCATTCAATATGTTGTGTGCAAAGGAGTTCATCGAAAATATCTCAATTTTGTGTGTAAGAGAGTTTATTAAACAATTTTGAAATAACAGTATTTAATTAATCACTAAATGTCCAACACACATTTTAAAAATCGTTAGCAATACGTTTTCAGATGTCTTGTTCAGTACCAATATTGATGTTCTTCTTGTTTTCGATAAATCAAATAGCTAAAGCCACACAAACCAATACAATAAGCAGTAAAAGTGGTTTGATTATTTCCAACAGCAAAATGAGGATCAGTCAATGTATAATGTTAATTTTACTGACTGGCAAACAAAACCCTGGATTGCTCTAACGCTACCTATAGCTAAAGTACGATTTGTAAAAATTTTTCTTCCAAAATCATTTACAGGTTGAAAATATTGTATGAACGATGGTGAAGATAATTCTCCGTTTTGTCAATACCACGGGGATGTTTGCCTTTCTTATCTCTGATCAGTCTTGTGTTCATTAGCAGGTGGTTGAGTCCAAGTTAAATGGCGTAGCAACCTACATACCGGTAGACTTTTTACCTCCTTAACGAGCATGTCTCAACAATGGCGTCATGTTGTTCTTTCTACAACTAAACATGCAAGCACCCAGTTGTGGAAGACACTAAAGTGTAAATATAGAGATATGAATATATAGAGATAAATCACGTATTTATTTATTTTAAACGCAAGTGTATATATCTGGGATGTGGTATTTGACGAAGCTATATGCAAAAACTATAATGTAAATCACAAACGCTGACCGAAAAGTAGCACTGCTTGTTCCGGCGCTTCCACACAATGATGAAGCTGGTAAAATATGTTGTTCTGACAACTGCCTTTTTTCTGTGTCTGGCTGATTTCAATGGAAAATGTTTTGAAAGCAAACTAACAAATGTGATACGAAAAGCAAACATCACAGAGCTGGGTTGTGCGAAGCAATCGATAACTCTGATGTGTGGAAAAGAGGAAGGGATTAAGGTTAATTCCGCCTTTTGGGGGAGAAATGACACAAAAACATGTCCCTCATCAGAGCCAAAGAAAACGTCCAAGCAATTGTGTAAAACAAAAGACCAGAATTATCCGCTCAAAAAGATACAAACTCTGTGTAATGGTAGAACACTGTGTACCTTGGACGCTAGTGAAGCTTACTTTGAGTCCCCAATGTGTCTAGGAGTTGCGAAGTATTTGAAAGTTATTTATGATTGTCGTCTTATGAGTGGAATGGGGGCATAAAATATAATGGTTATGGCTTGGCAGCCATGTCGAAACGAGTCGAACCTGCGCTTATTTGGAAAATTTACTTTGCTCAACCCTCGTCCGTTTTAAGTGAGTAGCAATGTAGCTGTGCATGACTGGAGAGAAAATGAGGAGACATGAATCCAAGAATGATTAATTACAAAGTTTGATCTTTCGTCAAGACTGAAAAGTACTCAGTGGTATCAACCAGTTTTGTTGTTCCAATTTAATGCATTAAGTAAAACGTTGATTGCCATCTGATATTGACATGTGATAAACGATCATAAAGGCAGGATAATCTACTCGGTTGGGATTTGTTTAGCATAGGAATTGTTCATTAGTTTCTATTCTTAATTGTACAGTTGCACTACGATAAATTCCGGAGGTTAAACAACCTCAACTGAGTGCATAGACTATCAAATACTGAACAATGACTAGAATTACAACTACATCTTGTGGTTCCTCATATATCTGTTATCCATTCCTGGTACACTTGCTTTGAAAATTCCAGTGACAAATCGTAGCTTTTTATCATCATGTGTATGCCAATAGTGTTTTCGTTTTGATAAAGTAATTGAGACTGAAATATTCATAATGCTTACAGAACAAGGCAAAACGAAATGGAGATTGATAAAATCCACCTGTTCTTACTATTAGTAGCTGCTTTTGAAATATAAATTTATCTATGATAAATAGAAAGTTCCTGAAAAATTAAAAATAGCTAGAGTTATATACTCCTTTTTGAAGCAAGGCTCTAGGACACCATGTAATAAATACAGGCCGACAGCGATCCTTCCTGCTTTAAGCAAAATTTTTGAAACTGAATGTGATTTCAATCAGCTCAATTCCTACTTATAGCTTTAAGGAGACATCTAGTTCCGAAACGGTATGGTTTCCGTCCCTGTAGCAGGACAAAACAATTCCCTGATTGACTTAGTTGAAGAAAGATCTTTAGATTTACTTATTAACATTGCTTTGAGAAAATTAAAATAAAGCGTTTAACGCACTTAATCACTCTATTTTCATTTCAAAAATGGAATACAGCATGATGTGAGTGGTTTGTTTACCAATGAAATAGACGCACTTGCAGGCCATGCACAATGGACGATAAGTTATAAAATGCACGAGGCTGTTATTCTAATACGCTGCTCTCAATAATATTTCATATCTTTTTACTCCTACTCAACAAATCCATTCATCTAACACTCGTTCATCCTTTTCTGGTGACTATTACATTAACTATGCCAAACTAAATAAAAAAAATTCATTTCCTGTTTTTGGACCTCGCACTCGGTTAATAAGAGATATGTAAAATACAAGAAAAATTGTAACACAAAGTGCAAAATAAATGTTTTGCTAGAAAGCGTTCTTTGAGTTGAATGCTCAGAAAAAGTCTGAGTCACTGACGGGAATCGAACCCGCAACCCTCTGATTACCGGTCAGACGCTCTACCCACTGGGTTTTCTAACTTTATTACCGAGTTGCAAACTTTGATTTATATTACTAAATGTTTTGTTGTTGTCGTTTGTTGTTATTTTACAGTATTTTATTTCAATTGAGAATCATATCTTAGAAAGAATATAGAATTTACAAAAGAAATGTATTTAAAAAAAAATAAAACTTTTAAAATTTAACGCAAACAGGTTTTTAGAAGCAAATAGCAAAGCATTTACTAAAATTTATCAAAAGCTGAAACCCTAGCCGTAAAAAGAAATGTTAACATCTTATCTTGTTTTAGAATTCATCAGCAGCCTCTCGGTAAGTAAGTACAATAATTTAATAAAGGATTAGAAAAATTCATACAGTATACTTAAAGTATTTTCACACGTTGGCTTGCGCGAGGTAACTTTCTCTTTCGTAGGCCCTGTACTGTCCACACTGTGCCGGATAAATCTGTATCCGCAACTCTGAATCCGGAACAAAAGTTCTCCGTCCACACATGAAAACGGATAAAAAGTTTCGCGTCCACACGGATCCGATCAGGGGCGTAAAAGTTAACTTAGTTTAAGTAGAGTAGTTCTAGACATCCTAAAGTTCTCTCTCCATTCTTCAAGAACGACAACTTCGTTGACAAAGTTGCCCCACTATGCACTAGTCCTGGCAGGTCGCCTCCTAAACCGTCTTTCCCTTATGTTTTTTTACTCTAGTTTGTGGCATTTTGTACAGCAAAAACGGGGGGAAAATTACTTCTCATGCGTCGATGGATTAAAAGTATATTATAAATAGCGATGTTTAAGTTTAGACAAGTGATTAAAGACGAGATAAGAGACATGCCACAACATGCCTATGAACGCTTCGTCCGCCATATTGGATTGGTGTCCGAGGAGGACTTGAGCAGAGAAGTCACATGACCAGAGTCGCGTCAGCCGTATTCGAAAAGTTACGGATACGAATTGTATGGCGTCAATTCCCGGACAAAATGTTCGTCTCGTCGTTTCGTCGTGTCATCTCGTCGTTTCGTCCTGTCATCTCGTCGTCTCGTCCTTCATCTTGTTGTCTCGTCGTTTCGTCGTGTCATCTCGTCGTTTTCTCCTGTCATCTCGTCGTCTCGTCACGTCGTCTCGTCACGTCGTTTATTTTCATGCAGAGGAGTCCTGGGAGGTCTGGGTAGGAGAACTCATGAACACATGGCTTTTCGCCAGCTTTCGTGTTGCTTGCTGCTTCTGTTCTGAAAATATTGGTGCCATGGAGGAAGTAAAGGAGATCTTAAGAGACGCGTTGTCGAGAATCGACAATGTAAACAATTAGAGAATTATTAGAGAATATTTTGCAGTAAACCTGATTACTTACATGTGATGGTCCAGCTCATTATCGGACAAGCTAGCGAAATGAGCCTTCTTCAAATCATATTGTGCTATTCGTCTTTGGATTGTTTTGCTTGACACACCAAAAATTGACCAATTTTCTCCAAGGAAAATTGATAATCCAAGTATAACTGCAGCACATCTTCAGGAATGAGAAAAGATGGTCTTCCGCGACAACCTGTGGATTTAAACACGACAGTCTCATCCTTTCCAGATGACAACAAACAGTCTTGTGCACTTTGCAAGATATATCCCCGATTTCCGTAGGGAAATTAAATAGTGCTGATGCTCTCTCGACCAGGTTTCTGCAAGTTTTTGATCCTATCTAACTGAAGACAAAGATAATCTATGCCGTCTATATCCCTCATTCATTTTTTCATTTAGCCGGCCAATCAACATTTCGATGCTAACACGCAGGCATTCTTTCAGCTCTTGAAATCGTTCAGTAGGGACAGCCATATTGCATTGCTCAGTTGTTGTCTGTTGTAAATATAGTACCCAGATTCCCGTTGAAAAATTGGTGATGCGGCGAGACGACGAGATGACAGGACGAAACGACAAGATGACACGACGAGATGACAGGACGAAACGACAAGATGAAACAACGAAACGGCAAGATGAAGGACAAGACGACGAGATGACAGCACGAAACGAGCCTAACACGACGAAACGGCGAGATGACACGACGAGACGACGAGATGACACGACAAAATGACAAGATGACACTACGAACGACGAGATGACACTACGAAACAACGAGACGACACGACAAAACGACAAGATTACACTACGAAACGACGAGATGAACATTTTGTCCGGGAATTGACGCCATACTTTTTCCCCAGGATAACTTTTTTCTACCATTTTTTATACTTTAGCGTAACTTGGGCCAAAGTGAGACACCGGGACAAAGTGAGACACGACAGACGTTTTTCATAAATGTTATGACTATATTGATTTTGAAACTTTATTAATCAACATGTATAATATCCGTTGATACTCAACTGTTTGAAGTCTAATTTTTCACATCATAAAAGTTATTACGTTTCTTTTCCCATCGTACGTGTCAATAGTGTTTCATTATGACTCCTTCCTAACTTTTTTTCAATAAACAATGAGTGTTTTCTTAGAAACATCGTATTCTCTACCCTGAGCGCTCTAATATTCTGTTAATTTTAAGTTTGGGAGATGTTTTTTTAGCCATTCTAGGAGGTCTAATTTAAAAATTTTTCTTGCGCATCGCCCAATCATGGTGGGTCCTATGTCAGTAAACTCAAGTCTTAGCCCCCCCATCCCCCCTCCAGGTCCACTTTCGTGGCGCCGTGCCTGTAAAGCATGTCATCAAAACTACTACCTGCCCAAATGACCAATGAAATTTGTCAATGGTCGAGTTGCCTAGAAACCCTCGGTGTCAATGTACATATCTCATAATGGACAATGCCAATAAAATTATGCGTGTAGTTTTTCATGCTTCGTTACATGTTGGAAGCGGGTCGGGAATACCAAAACGGTTCTGAGAAGAAAACTACTCTTTGTTGCTTTTGGGTTATTTCTGTGTTTGTTTTGTGGGTGACAATATATTTGCAGTTATGATAGAATTTATCATTGCGGAGGTTTTTTAATTGTTAGAGCCGGCGTAGCCTGGAAAAATCACGTAAGTTATATAGCAACAAAATAAAGTAGATTTGTAGGCTTCATCTCAAAACTAACACGTTTTTTACCCACTTATAATCTATCATACATAAATTATATGGTATGAGGGCTTGGGCTCCGGCGTGTTCATCCAAACTTGAAAAATATTAATCCTACAAAAAATAGCGCTATGATTTATTTACTCTATATAGAACTCAATGCATATGCAATACCTCTTCGTAAATGCAAGTCTTCTTCCTATTAATTTTATTTATTTGTGTAAAATCTAGTCTTGAGCATGATTTCAGAAACAAAGTTGCACCTTTAAAACTTCAAAATCTATTCAGTAATGTTTCTGAAATTCATTCTTGTACAACACGGTCAAAACTTTCACGTTTCCAATTTATTAAAAAATCCCTTTCACATTTTGGTGTCAGAGTATGGAATGAGATACCTCAAAGTATAAAGAAATTATCAAAAAAATATTTTAAAAAACCTATAACTCACAAAACTTCAAGAACTTCTTTGCCAAGAAGACACCTACCATTTTAACAAATATTCACAAAAGCATTATACAAAACAAATGTTGAAATCAGAAAAAATTGTAAACCTTGTAACTTTTCAAATTTTGTTTAGTTGTAGTTAATTTTCTGTTTTATTTTACAATTTCATTGTCTTTTTTTTGCTTTAAGTTTGATATTAAAAAAGTTAATGTCACTTATATGTTTCAGTTTTAAAAAATCTAACGCAGCTATTTGCAGGCTAGATTTAACAACACAAATGTTAATTATGACAATTAAAATAAAAATGAAAAATCTCTGTTTACTGCAAAAATTCAGCGTTTGTGACTGGTCAAAATCGATCGCACGCTTTCTGTTTATCTGAAATGTTATCCTAACGCATGGGTTGAAAACGGCCGAGTCTTTAAATAATTCAAACCACTGAATATATGAATCAAAATTATTTTTAATGAGCTAATACTGCAGAGAAAGTTGTCATTTATTAGAGCATACACTCAAGTAATTTGACGCACGTCCTCAAATTTTCCGTCTTTTAAGCAAGTTTGAAGTTTTGGTTTCTTGTGCAGCACTTTGCGACATTCTTGATCGGGGAAGCAGTGGCTCTGTTGACAGAGTAACATTTTGCCACGTTTAATGAGTAAAGAAAGCAGGGGAAAGATGAGGATATCCGTTTAACAAGTGGTTCGCTTTTGGTGCCAAATTTATATTTGAAATAACAAATAATCTATAAGGGTAGTCAATTTGTTTGTTTCCATTCCTCTAATACAAATGATCTCAACAGCTGGCTTATCACAGGCAGACCACCCTATGTACTCGTGATTTTAAAACTAAGTATTTCTAACAGAAAGTGAGTGCTGCGAGTATTTGTACCTTTACTGTAATAGGAGTAAAATTAGTGTTTGAGGGAACGTATTTAGAGAGGCTTTCAATAACCCTTGCAATAATACACTTTAGTTAGCGTATTACACTTGATCATTCTTTCATGATAGGGTTTTCTCATGTGTTTTGTTGGGGCTGAGTATCAAACGATATCACTTACAACCGCTAATCGCGACAGCAAGCTGCCGCTCAAGAGCTCAACCCTGCTCTGATTGGTAGATTTGAATCTGCCTGCATTCCTTGAATTCCCATGGTCCTGAGTTTGGCACCGATCATATTTTGAAAGCTGTAATTGTGATTTCAGAACAAATTTGTCGAAATGTATTGGAGGAATGAAGCTCAAAATCATTGAAGAAATAGATCAAGATTTCATCGATCAACAACCGCCATTCAAGTGAGATCAGCCATTTGATACTTTGAATTTTTTTAATACCTAGTTTATATTCAGCACATTTCTTAGCTTTCTCTTTTCCTATTGGACCGTAACGGATAATTCCTGACCTGGCCTGGTCCTTATTTATACAAACCATTTGTAACACGCCGGTTCCAGATTTTCATAGTTATTCGATATTAACTTCTGTGAAGAATTTACTCTTTTTCTTTGTTTTTGAACCACATGGATAAAGTATTCCGAGTTCAGAGAAACATTGTAACCCGCATCAGGCTACTTTTTGTGGCTAGTGCCCAGTAGAGAAACATTGTAATCCGCATCAGCCTACTTTTTGTGGCTAGTGCCCAGTAGAGAAACAATGTAACCCGCATCAGGCTACTTTTTGTGGCTAGTGCCCAGTAGAGAACTATTGTAACCCGCATCAGGCTACTTTTTGTGGCTAGTGCCCAGTAGAGAAACATTGTAACCCACATCAGGCTACTTTTTGTGGCTAGTGCCCAGTTGAGAAACATTGTAATCCGCATCAGCCAACATGACCTCGAATCCAGAATATCCAATAGCATTAAATCATTTTTGCCGTTGAAATATCATTATGTGATAAACTCTAGACAACCGTGAACCGGGCTATGTTAGTGGACTGGTAATGACTACACGCAATATAGCAAGTGGTGGTGGGCCACGTGCGCTTGGAAGCAACGTTCAGAAAGGTTTTTGGAACCAATTTTCCTTCATTGAAATGACTCCCGAGTCATTTCAATGAAGAAAACATTTCGGCTGCTAACTTTTAGCCTTTGCTAAAATTTCAATTTGCCGTTGAAATTTGCCGTTGAAATATCACATAATGATATTTCAACGGCAAAAACGATTTAATGCTATTGAATATTCTAGTCTCGAGATCATGCTACATCAGCCTACATTTTGTGGCTAGTGCCCAGTGTACAGGCTTGAATCTGTGTCGTTACGCGATTTGGTGTTGACAAGTGTTTGACGGCATAATGTTGAACACAACAAGCTAGGTCACTGCTATCAGTTTTCTCTTGTCAAATATTTTGATTAAAACATAGTTTAGAACAGGGTCATATTTGTGGAGGTCCAGCTGCACACCCCCACCTAAAAATTTGGTGAGTATTCCTCCCCCCATTCCCCCCCCTCCTTCCATTCCTTCTCGCTCTTGCTTATGTACATGTCAATCACATATTGTTCGCTGTCACGTTGGAGTCGATAGCAATACGAAACAGTATGCCAGAAAACTTCGTCACTTCGGGAAATCCCAAGGGATGTGAACACTTTATTGTTACATTTTTTTGGTTTCTAGCATAGTGTTTCATGCGCATGCACACAAAAGCCGACCGATTAGCCATGCGCTGCTGATTCATTCTTGTACCTAGAGCCCGGGCGGCCTACGGCCAAACAACTTAATGCTGCTGATTTGATTAAATGACCATTTTGTATGAAGGTGATCATCTATAAACCGGCTCGGCATGGACCGGAAAAGAAACTGTTCAATCACGTTGCGATCACGTGTTACACCACCAACAGGTACCGTTAAAAGTTCGGCCACGTTGTGCGAACCTGATTGGTTGGTGAACAGGTAGTGATGTTTAGTCTCTTGTGGTCTTTTGATCTTCAATCAAAGACAGTTGTTTAGAGTTGTAAGCAGGCAGCCGGGAAGGCACTCACAATTTATTTTTACTGCATTTTTGTTCAAGGAACTTAGGTAAGATTCATGTTGAAAAAAATATTACTTGTCCAAAATTATTCCAAGATTGTTAGACTATTATCGGATTCTCCGACACTTCAATAGCCTCACCAAGAAACCTTGCAGGTAGAAGTTTTCTATTTTGCTTTTATCTGTTTTATTTGATAAACATTTTGTTACAAAAACATCCCAATCCTATCTAAGATATTGTAATCCGCTAAGTTTTGCTGTAGCTTAGCAGCGATGAATTCAGTAAACACATTTAGTTTACGTACATCAGTTGAAAAAGTTTCTTCCATTTACAAATCCTTAAATTCTCATTTTCCAAGTCTCCTTAGGACAAAATCAAAATATCTATAACCTAGTAAAACCCAAAACATATTTTTAAAAACTATAAATTCCTAAACGTTTTTGCTCCAAATGTCAAACTATTTGCTGACGCTAAATTCCAGTAAAAAATTGTAAAATCCGTTGAATACTGTTACTTTATAATTGTTTGCCAATTGATTATTCTTAACTTTTCCAAAAATACCATCAACATATGTAGAACCCAAAACAAACATACAACATACAAAACAATAACATAATTAAGAGATCAACACTGAATTTCGTCATTATATTTCTCGCACCAGATGTTTGCTTCACCTGTTTCAACTATTTCTTCACTTTTCAAATTTTTTCCAAGTTTGTAAATTAAGAAGTCTTTGTTTACAAACGAGTGCCTAACCAAATCGTCTTAGAAGAAGCTATTTCCTTCTTAGTAAAAAATAAATAAATAAAGTTACATTTTATAATGAATTGTTGTTCACCAAAAAAACAAAACTGGAATTATATACGGTAAACTTGTGGATTGACCTGTCCAATAATGTTGGAATATTCTGGTTACGACATTTCGACCAGCGGCGTTTCACACTTTCATTTACTTTGGTTCATGAAAAGCATGAGTATTTGCAGATGTTAATTCCAATGTTCTTGTGTCCACGCGTCTATATTAGAAATACAATAGGGTTTCCACGGATGAACAAACAAAATACCATTCTATCGATTAGCTCAATTATACTTTACAATACAAAAAGTCTAGGAATTCTGTAGGCGACATCAGATACCTGTACTATTTAATGATTTATGGCGGGACAGGCTCTTGGTTGTTTACTGACAAAATGAAACCGCATAAAACAAAGGTCAACCTATTATTAATTGACAACTATAGTATAGCTACCTAAAGTGAAAACTATTCCAGGTGAAAATAATTTGGTTTTAGCATTTTCAAAATAAACTAAAAAATTGCCGGTTTTACAAATGGCTACGTTTTGCATCGTAGCGAAAAAACAAATGTTTAACTGGCGTTTCGGTCTGCGTCAAGTGTTGCTGCGTCAAATGGTTCTACAGAAACCGTTTTACAAATGGCTAAGTTTTACATCGTACTGGAAAAAATGAATGTCTAGCTGACGTTTCGAACTTGAGATGTCAGTGGACTCCTTTAGCGAAGGACGATGGACTCCAGTGACATCTCCAGTTCGAAACGTTAGTTAGACATTTTTTTTTTCACCACAATGTAAAACTTAGCCATTTGTAAAACGGTTTCTGTAGAACCATTTGACGCAGCATTCTATTTAAAATAAATAATTACCAAACTCTTAAGCTTTGGGAGGGCAGTCGGAAACAAGGGCATTCGAGAAAAAAGGCAGCCGAGGAGACGGGCAGTCGGGGAGAAGAGCTAGCGGGAAGAAGAACAGTCGAGAAAAAGCTAGGGGTTTCTCAGAAGGAAGAATAACTTTCTCTCTTTCCTCTCTATTGCTTAAATGCGGCCCCTACCCTCGAGTTTAAAATTAGAATATAGTAATTTAATGTTAAAACTAAAACTAAACGTATCACTCTACAATAATTGCTTTAGTTGAGCTATTTACCGACCGAAGAGAAATTAATTTCGTTGGTTTAATTCTAATGTTGTCAGTACCGAATAAGTAGTTTGCCTACTGGCTGCATATCGTTGCTTAAATGGCAAGTCTGATGGAAAAATATGACCAGGGTGCAGAGCAAGGTCTGTTATACATGCGAGACAATAAGGCTGTCAATCTTCCCACGCACAGGAGCCCATGTAGGAGCGAGCAACGTCCATGTTCTAGTGTAACGGCGTTTTCACGAGCCGACTTATTCTTAGGTTAGTTTCTCGCAAATTCAGACTAATCAATTGCGTCCATACGTAATCGATGACATCACTGTACGTTTGTATGAAATGTCTGATTCCTCCGGGACCGGAACTCCTATCGAAATTTTTTGCCAATAGCGATCTAAAAATAAATCAGTCCATAAAAACGCCGTGACACAGGTCTATTATGGGAGTTGCTCGCTCCTACTTATGGGCTCCGGCCACGCACTGTTCCCGCCTTTTCTAAAAAAATTTTTCGTATATTTAATTTCGTTCTATTTTTTTGTTTGGTGATATTTCAAATATTTTAGATTAAACTGACCCAATTAGAGAATAACAAGACTACAGTACAACTTTGTCAAAAGTATTTTCAAAGCCGCTGGAACAATTAGCAAAAGGCACACAAAATGAGTTTAAGTCAAGACATTAACCTCAGTGAAACTGTTGTGCCATTGTATAGTGTTGTATCTATAATGAATCGGACGAATTATGAAGTGTTGGGATATCCACATCTTTTTATTTAATTAATAAAAAAACAAAAACAACAAATCTACATTGCAGAAAAAAAAAAGAGGCTGGCTGGGCAAGGATAACTTTGGCAAGAATGAAATTTAATTCCACCGTGACAAGGATGAAAACGGCTGTTACGGTAAACTGCGATTACCTTTCCAATTCATTTCGGGTCCGGACGTTGTCCTTTCTCAACCGTTCCTTGCCTTTCCAAATAGTTAAAGATTACCCTTGAAAACATCCGTTTTTTGTATAGTGTAAGTATTAGTGGGGTTCATAAGATTTATTAGCATTGCCACAATATCTTATTACCAAATGGTCGGTTATTTTTTTTTCAGTAACGTTTATTGAACAATGAAGCTTCACCACAGTTTGGTCATTTTGGCTATGTTTCTCGTTATTGTGAATGTAAATGCCAAGCCACTAGGAGGTAAGTTACGAAACTTGGCAGTATTACATTTCTAAAACTAGCTGGTTTATTATATCCATATGATCTACTCGCAAAGTCTAAAATAGATTCATCATTGGTTACGAACACGTTGAGTTGGTCCGACACAAGGTAGGTCCAGCACTGGGTAGGTTGAACACAAGATAAGTTCATCACTGGGTAGGTTCGACACAAGGTAGATCTAACACAAGGTAGGTCCAGCACTGGGTAGGTTCGACACAAGGTAGATCTAACACAAGGTAGGTCCAGAACTGGGTAGGTTCAACGCAAGGTAGGTTTATCACTGGGTAGGTTTGACACAATGTAGATCTAACACAAGGTAGATCCAGCACTGGGTAGGTTCAACACAAGGTAGGTTTAACACTGGGTAGGCTCGACACAAGGTAGATCTAACACAAGGTAGGTCCAGCACTGGGTAGGTTCAACACAAGATAGGTTTATCACTGGGTAGGTTCAACACAAGATAGGTTTATCACTGGGTAGGTTCAACACAAGATAGGTTTATCACTGGGTAGGTTCAACACAAGATAGGTTTATCACTGGGTAGGTTCAACACAAGATAGGTTTATCACTGGGTAGGTT
>JAOBAY020032117.1:0-24050 GCA_025331085.2 Zoanthus sociatus | reverse complement strand
AGTCTCACATTTTCCTCACAGTCTCACATTTTCCTCACAGTCTCACATTCTCCTCACAGTCTCTCATTCTCCTCACAGTCTCATATTTTCCTCACACTAACATTTTCCTCAGTCTCATATTTTCCTCACTCACATTTTCCTCACAGTCTCACATTTTCCTCACAGTCTCACATTTTCCTCACAGTCTCACATTCTCCTCACAGTCTCTCATTCTCCTCACAATCTCACACTTTCTTCACATTCAATTCCCTCACACTAACTTTCCTCACGTTCACATTTTCCTCACAGTCTCATATTCTCAACTGAAGGTGGTGTTGAAAAAGATTTTCGATTTTCTGACTCTGTTTTCCAGTTAGAATTTTGGGTACGTATTCAAATAAGTAAATCAATTATAATTTTAATCTAAATAATTAATTTAAAATATGAGGGCGGATAGTTGTTGGCGCAGTTGGTGAAATTTCTGCCTTCCAACAACAAGGACACCAGTTCGATTCCAGGTAAGTTGAGATATGAATATTTGTGCGACCTTCTTTTCCTCCCAAGCTAACTCAGCTTTCCATCCTTCCGGGATAGGTAAATGAGTACCAACGTCTGCTGGGAGCTACCCTGACTCAGGGAGAGTCGAAGACTCTCATCCGCTTAACACAACAGAAACCGGAGATAAGCGTCGGCTCCATGGGCCACGTGGCTCGTAAAGGATTTAGCTCTTTTTGAATAAGATATACAGTCATTTATTTTTTTTTCTTTCCCAATGGGGTCCCTTAACCATTCCTATTGTCCATAAGGCCAAGATTAACCAACAAAGCGATTATTGAAGATGCTAAGTTTGTACGAAAACGTTTGTTTTTTTCATATAACTGTGCTTTTATTGCTTTATGTTTTAAAATTTTTTTTTATCATAATGGAAAGTTCAATTTTAAAATAATTTTGATAAATAAACGTTTGTCTGTATTACTAAGGGGAGACCATAAAGCTCTATGTTTTTTAGAATCTTTAACTTATTTTAGGGGATTCTCTTTTCGTAATTTGTCACGAATTTTAAATTTATCGGCCCCTTGCTGGATGGAAGTAACGGCAAAAACGCCGTCACGTATATAATATATAACTGTTGTTGTTTTTGGGCTTGGTATTTAGCACTGAAAACTGTGTGATATATATCTTTAAACCGAAATTTCCGTAACAGTCACTCAGTAAGGTACCTATATTTAGATATCCTACATCTGTTAAACGCTTAGAAACCACAAAGTATTATGGGATTTCCTGATACGCCTATGGTATCATTTATGAAATCGGACGTAATTGATACGCACGATATCATAAAATAATTACCAAGTTTTACGAAACAGCATTGAGTGTTAACTTGCGGGGTACCCTTCCCAATTACTAGCCAAAGGCTAGCTGTTTATCATGCTCAAAAATTTTCCACCCAATACCAATACAACTTTGAGCATGATAAGCAGCTAGCCTTTGGCTAGTTGTTTACTATAGTTTTCTACACCGTTCTGATGAGTCCCAAAAAGGTACGAAGCAGCTGTCTACGTTTGAAGTTGCTGGAATAATTAGAGCTCTTACTCATATTGGTTCACTGACAAATTATTTCAACATAGTTTCCAGCTATTCATTTTATTTTACTCGTGTTTAATACAACTCGTAGCTGGGTGATCTCTTTAAATCCTTTGTGATATGGCATTTTGTACAAGGTATTTATTGTTGTACATAGCCTATATTTTGTTGTCAGTTAACTTAAAAGAATCCAAGGCCTGTACTGTTCAATTCATATACAATCATTTTTCTCTTTAATTCCTCTTCTGAAATACGAAGTTCCCTTTTTGCAATTTTTTTTAAGCTCAAACTTTGTTCCCGTTTTTGCTATTGAATTTCTAGCGGTTCAGCTGATATGCTGGCAAACCCTGTACAACATTATTACAATTAAAATAATAGCAGTCATAAATCAAGGTTTAGAAGGCATCGAACTGCTAAGAAATTTCCAGTTAATAAAACGGAAGAATTTGAACAAATGTGAAAGTCGTTGAGGAACAGGAAAAAACACTTCTGAATAGTTCAATTTTTCAAAATGGATTTGTAATGGCATAAAAGCAACTCTAAGTGGGCCAACAAAAACCAAACTAACTTTTAAAAACTTAATTTTCAACAAGAAAATCTTCATTTAATTAAATGTTTGAAGATAAACTTTGTGAAATAAACTTTTGAAATCACGTTTTTAATGTGTACTGAATGGCATAATTGTTGGTTCCTGTCACTTTTTTTGCTATAACCACAATACAAAAGCACTTCCTCTACTAAGTACTTACCCTCCGAGACAAACAGTGTCAGAACCAGTGTCAGGAGAAACAATTTGAAAGATGACGCCATCGTTATTTTCTGAAAGCTCACACTAAAATTGAAAAAATAATTTATAGCTTTTAATAATCACGGTAAAGTTTTAATGAATATCCATGCTGCCATTAACGCAGACATGCCTTATGCCTTCCTCAGAATAACGAAATCAAGTAAAAAGGGACGTAATACGATGAAGCACTAAAGTGATAGTTTAAGGTTCACGTGCTAAAGTTGTTTGTTAAGTGAGGGCTTTTGCCAAAGGATGTGAAGAGCCTCTTTGATTCTATGCTGCAAGGTAATTAAGTAAGAGTTTTTGCTAGCCTTGTGTCAATCGATTTGTTAAACTTTAGCACGCAGATGCTAATTAGGTATAATAATTTTTGTAACTAACATTCAATTTTTAAAAGGACATTAAAAAGGACATTAAAAAATGTTGGTCAAAACAAAGTAAACTAAATTTTCGGCAACCCAAGTGATGTCTTCCTCAGAGTTCAAAGAAAATGTTTTTAAGTTGAAGCTTTGTTCGAATTTATTCCTCGCTTCAATGACTTCCCAAATAAATATATCAAAATATCATTGTTTGTTGGTATTATATTTATCGAATGAAAGCCGTGACTAGCAAGACTGCGATTATTTTTTTATTTAAGAAAAAGAGAAATTACTAAACGGTTAAAATAATTTGACAAACTAAAATGGTCAATTTAATCAACTGAAGGTGATAAACTTGCAAATTCATTTGTTGAATATTTCATCCCGTTGGCAAGACTTTGTCTGCATGAAAAAAAAAATGAAAATGTGAAATATAACTTTTCCTCGCCATCATCTTTTGTAGCTGAACGACTTTTAGACTCTTGGCAATACAAAAGAACAGTATATTACAATTATCATTTTTAGAGTATTTTTGATGGTTATTCTTTTCAAAATGTGCTTCACATAAATTACGGAAGTTTAGAGGTTGAAATTGAAAGCAAGCTGGGCGCCCCTGATATAAAGTGTTCTTGTAACAGATTTGCAAAAGTTTCCAGTTCTTACAGTTAAAGATGTAGTTCTCGTGTTTAAAATCTTAAGGTTCTTTGAACAACTAAGCTGCTTGTTCTAAAATATTACTTTTGTCATTCTTTTTTACATTCGCTGTTATATTACGAAATAAAAAAAAACAAATCATCAAATCATCAAGAAAACTTGATTTAACTATTATAATTTGAAACACTAAATATAGGGTAAATTCTCAAATAATGTCCATTTAGTGAAACAAAAAACGTACCCGATTAATTCTTACCTTTAATTCGAAGAGCTTCTGTTAAGCAGCTCCGTTTTCGATGACGGCTATCGTATTATGGAAGTGGGATTTGAAAAGGGTTATTCAAGTACTTAAGTGGTTCCTTTATATTGACACCACGCCTTAGCCAAAAATATTGAAGTAAACAAGTCCTCGATATTTTTCTTTGCAGCGCGTGACAGGAGTAAATTTTCGAGAAAAATTGCTTACCACAAGTGAAGTGCTCACCGATTGGTGCCTCAACAATAGATCGCTAGATCGCCCATGATCCCACGGATAACAAGTATCCGACGTAAGAGATAAAGGAAGTCCTTTTTGTCCTTGAATTCTATCTTTACTAAAAATAAGTTAAACAGGAGAGAATATTTCGGATAGATAGGACTAAGCTCGTACTAACAGGAGCCTGGCACAAGCTTTTGGGGGAAGTTAAGGTCCAGATTGCCAGGATATCTATCAATCCAAACAAACGTTTACGAAACGTTTCACTTTTAAAAAATCCTTTAATAAGTTGAAAAACAAAATAAAATGTTTCGGCAAAGTTATCCCTATAGCTCCGCAGGCCTTGACAATGATAGAAGCATGAAAAGCTGCATCAAAGTAATATTGGTCAAAGAAAACAAGTGGGATTAAAAAAATATATCAAAGTACCATGTTCAAAAAGTTTTTGACATGTTTAAGTCAAAGTTTCCTTTTGCCCTTGTTTGAAATCTTATCAGTTGACTACTGGTATGAAGTAGTTTTCAATCAAGTTTGAATTTGCATTTTTACATATTTCACGTTCAAATATAAGTTTGTTTTTTTTCGTTTGTAGCTTGTTGTTTTTGGGAAATTCTTATCTTTCCAGTAATCACAAGTTTCAGCACAGATGAACAAAAATATATATTTCTAATAATGTCACCGGCAGAGTTTGGCCTGTAGTATGACGTGTTTTTAAAATAATAATTTGACGTCACGAAATCTAATCTTTCAAGCTTTTGTTAGGCATTACCAGGGATTCATTGTGAACAAATTTTCACCTTGGAGTAACAGAAAAAGAAAGATACATCATTTGGTCTCGATAACGTTTATAGTGCTTTATATTCTTTGCACTTTATGTGAAAGAAATTTTGGTTTGTTTACAGAAGCTTTCGTTTTTGATACTTTTATACACTTTGCATTGACACACTATTTTTGTTAGTCTCACGATATGTTTGGACTCGTGCGACAACAAACGTCGGCCTAAACATTTCTAACTTACACTTAGATTTTCTTTTACTGATTTAGCGCAATGACTTTTGGACATTTTTCGCTGAGGGTTTTCAAGCCATATTCTTCTGAGAATTTACTATTGCTTTTTTGAAATAGCTCAATTAAGTCACAATAAAAGTTTTAAAATTTAACTAGGTTACTATAATTTTTATACATGAAAACGTTTTTCAAAGCGTTTTTATTTCTCGCTTGTATGTGCCATCAAGCTTTAACAAATATTTCAAGGTTTAAAGCTTTGATTTAATAAAAGTAGCAAGTAGAATTGCATGAAAAATGATTGACATTGTAGGCACTATCTTAGGGCAAGACTGACTAAGACCGTTTTAGTACTTGCTGAAGATCTAGATTAATAACAGAACAAAAAAGAAAGAGGTTGGCAAAACGATAATGTCAAGTATTGTGAATTTCTAGTTTAATATTAAACATTGTTTATGGTAGGTACCTTTCAAAAAGAAGCTATAGAAGTTATCCTTATATCTGGTGGATCCTATTTACTAATAAAAAAATTAGAAAGACATATATTTCTAAAAATTATACATGTTTAATTTAAGAAAATTCGAGAGCAGATGCGTCTCGGGTTTTCACTTGCTCGAGAATTCTTACTAATAGCGCATTGAAAACACACTTGTAGACCAATTAAAACACATTTGCTATCCAAATTATTTTTTGTAATCAAATTTATAATGAAGTTTCACTGTTTTAGACAACACATCCAGGTCATTTATAATATGGCTTTTTTAAATATGAAAAAGTCGAATAAAAATATTTTAATAAATAAGGCTTTTTCAAAACAAAAAATTTATTAAAGTTAAAAGCAAATGTTTAGTTTGTGATTTTAACCTTTAAACATATAACAAAGAAGTTGAAAGATTATAGAAAAAAATAAAATCGACGTATGTTTGTTTTGACATATTTTTGGTGTCTTAAGTTATTAATTTACTATGTTGTCACTTTTGCTTTGTTTCAGTCAAGGTTTCAATTCCTTAAATTTGACTAATACTTAATATAAGACAAAAAAACAGCGAAAATCTTGCGTCAAGTTAACGTTACCCTCATGTTACGGCATTTTTCATTATAAAAAAGAAAACAAAAAGACATTGCTAATATTGTATTTTCTTTCAATTTATAATTTATAATTGTTAGTCAATATTTTTAATATTTCAATGTTGCTTTTGCTAAATACAAGACGACATTGAAAGAGCATTGAAAACGAAATATACATAATTTGAAATATTTGCTAAAAAGGAAATAAACTATAATAAAAGGAAAAATAGAACCATTATAAATATTTACTAAAGTTATTCATTCATTTGTTTTTTCCGTTTCAGTCCATAATTCAGTTCATTCTTAAATGTGACGTTGCATGCTTCACGGAAGATGATGAGTTCGAACAAGCCCTGAAAACGTCTCAACATAGTAAAAAAATAAAAAAAAACAAAGATAAAAGCAAAAATGCACTTAAACATAAATACATTAAAATTACATTTGTGTTTCAAGAATGTGAACTTAGATAAACAAGATGCAAAGCGTTTGAAATACGTAATCCCCTTAGGTTCTGTGACAATTCTACAAATACAAAAAGAAAGTCAAAATTAAATATCAACGTGGTACTTAATTGCTTATTAATTATTTTCAGTCTACATTTCAACTGCCTATTGAATGTTTACGTTTGCTAAACAATTAAGACAAAAAACTCGACAAAATTACCAAAAATATTTAACTGAAATAGTTGTATTCAGCATAGATCATTAGTAAAACAAGCAAAGAAGATTACAAAATAAATATTGCGTCAGGCTCCAGGATATAATTATTTTGTTTCTAGTTTTAAATAACGCTTAACTTACCACTTCCTATTAATAGAATGAAACAGTTGTATACGAAAAGATTTTAAGCATGCCAATATCGCCACCAATGACGTTATTCCTCATTTGATTAGTGGTCTCGCGGAAAACACGAAAATCAAAAGCATCCTGTGGACAAAACTTTAAAATCTCAGACGGATAAATCACTAGACACAGAAAAAAATTGAAATTGAATATAATTTAAGCAAGTCATAGTTCTTATGTCTCAATGTCTCATGGTTCCTTAACATTTCATGTTTGATCGATGATTACTTTAATTTTATGAGTTTTGGACCAAAATAAATTACATTAGTTTTCTTGCTGTTCAAATGTATTATAACACGTATGTTAAATATAATTGTGCACCTTGGTTTTTTACAAACATTTTGAACTCAGTAATCCAGAACTTAACAAGTAACTGGTTAAATTTTAAAAATATTCCGTGCTAAATCAGCAGTGTATTAGAGAAAATGGTATTTTCGTATCTAAGAGGAAGTTTTATTCTATGACAAAATATGAATAACAATAGAATTCAGGATCAGACCAAGAATATTGAAGCTACTCATTGTGAAAGTGTTCTGTAGAAAATCATATCTTCTCCTGTTCCCCAAATGCCTTCACTTATTAGCAAAATAATTATTTCCATAAAATTAAGCGATAACATGTTTATCGCTTACCTTTAAGTTAAATTGTTTAATAAGAATCGTCTTAACCGAATAATTATTTCACTTGTTTTTTTTATTAATAAAAATTGCTATAATATTAACTTTATAACATCTTATTAAACATTGCATAACATTGCCATAACATAACAGTGATTTCTAAAAAAACAAATAGTATTACTAATGCAAAAAAATCTACTAATACGATTCACCTAAAAAATACCGAGATTAATATTGAAAATTGAACTTTCTGCGACCACAATGTCCATATCTATGCTATTAATGTCATTTGTGGTTCTCTTTAAAGTTCTTGAGCTACAGTACAAGTGATGATCTGAGTAAGTACGTGTCCTTCTCACTAGTCTCACTAGAAGATTCTACCCCAATAAGAATAAGTTACATCTAAACAAAAATTTCTTTGCACAATTTCTTTATCATTGCATACATGGCTTGGGTATTTCGTAATTATCTTTTAACTGTAAGTATAGCTGTACTGTTCAGCGCCTTTGCAAAAGGTAAAGGCTTAATCAATCTGTAAATCATGATGATACATTTTACATTCAAATCAAATATTGCTAGTTTTTATTTTACAGGAAGGGAAATATAAATGTTGACAGCATCATCAATGTTATGACAAACCAGATACTAATGAAAATATCCCAAAGGTACAAGCTCAAAACTAGAGAACATTGGAACATCAGAGAGCAGACGACATCCTATTAGCCAAGACCTTTGTCGCAGTTGATCCAGGAGTTAATTTACGCTCAACAGCCCGGATACGCGCAAGGTTTAGACCAATATTTCTATACGTTCAGCGCTTTAATAGCTCTAACGAGCTGATTTTTTATTTGTTGTTTTTTCTTACTAATAGCTTCCCTGATATTTTTACCTTTTTAGTAATGTCTGTTGGTAGTTAGTACTGCTAAAACCTTTTAAATTACTCTTAATCAAAGTAAAATATGCACACGTACATGGTATTGTAAGGTCTTGCCACAACTATTATATAATACCAATATCCACAAGTACCACTTCACAGACTATTGTTGTTTAGCCCCAAAACAATCAGGCAATGGAACTCCTTCCCACACGAACTCTTTCCTCAATCAACTAATTATTCCGAATTCAGACATCATTTATCTACTTCAACACACTCCCTAGTTGTGCAATCACTACTATTTTGCTAGTTAGTCTGCAATTCTTTAACTTAATTAATTAATTTATTATTCGTTTTGTATTGGGACTTTGTAAACATTTTCGAATTCCTTTTCCATCATTATATCACCCTGACCAAAAATTACTGGCATGTAGGGTTGCAATATGGGTAAATGAAACAAAGAAAATTGCATTTACTAATTGAATTAAAAGTATTTATATAAGTAAATCACAAAGACAAAGATAAAGATGATTAACTTCGACATAGTCTATATCTGAGCTATATCTAAGATGAAAGATGAAAAAGGCCGTTGAGAACATCCTGAAAGCATTTCTACACATATATCAAGGGAGAATCCTGATCCTGTGGAGAAGCTGAGATCACAATGAGCTTCGATTGCAATGAAACCAATCATAACCGTGATAAGGAAAGGGAAATACATGCGGATAGGGACGCAATAGCGACACCCGTGCCAAAATTAAATAGAATGTCAAAGGAGAATGTAAGAGAAAAAAATTATTGAAGGAAACATTGAGAAAAAAAATATCAAAAATATAGCTTTTATCATCATAGACAGACCCCGTAACTGAGTAGTGTAGCAGAGGAGGACTAGCTTAGTAGCTAACTTGTTCATGGCCATCTCTCAGTACATGTTATCTTCATTTAAAACCTCCAGCAGGTTCTACACACGAACTACCAATGCCGCTTCTTTTAATTTATAACAAGTTTCAACCTTGATTATAAATAATCAGTTAAACTTCTTGTTCCAACCATTTTATAACAAATTAACGTTTGTTTATATTTAAATGTTATTTCCTTTTCTTCCCTATAGCAGAAAGAGTGTTTATCTTATCGTTGTGTGGAGGTTTTCTTTTATATTCGTTAGATATGAATACAATATTAGGTTGAAAAACATGCAATAAAACTTTTGATAACATTGCCTGTGAATTATACAGACAGTATTACAGCTATCTACTAATATTTGGCTTTTCTCATGCATCAGGCTGTTATAGTATTCTTCGTTTGCAAAGTACATCATATGGACCTCAAAATTAATATCAAAATTCAACTTTGAATGTTACCACTTGCTTACTTTTATACGTTTTAGGAAACTATGATTAATTTTATATTTAAATGTTATTTCATGAAAATTTTAAATTTGCTCTATCTTTTTTTCTTCCAGTCATTGTAGTACTATAACTATGTCACACAAACTTAAAAATTAATAGTAGTCGAATTTATTAATTTAGTTATCATATCCTTAAAGGAGCATTATGAGTTATTGATTTCATGTTTTAATTTTCGCTTTGAAATTATTGCGGTCATGTTGGAGGACGTGCAGACTTCAACCAACATGGAACCACATATATTTACAGTTAATATTCAGAAATATTGTTCGCCAGCAACTCCTTCAAGAAATGCTCTTTTGCTTCAATAATTATCCCGGAGCTGATGTTTTAACTGCTCTACAAGCCCAAGAGTTCTCTATTTTATTGGCAAAGGAGTCGATATTTCGAAAATTTAAAAACACTGATATATGTACCCTGCACCACGTGGTTACAAATTATTTAACATTTAACAGAATCCTTATATTCCGACCTCCTGAATTCCGGAGTACAACCCTCTTGATTCCGGATTCTGACTCTCTGTATTCCAGATTCTAAGCTCTTTGTTTTCAGGATTCCAAATCAAATTTGGATTTCGGATTCTAAATCAAGGCAGGATTTCAGATTTCATAATTATGGATTCCGAATTTCATCCCTCTTGATTCTGGATTCCAAATCAAGTGAGGAATCTGCATTTCATCATTGTGGATTCTGGATTCCAACAATCAAATTTATGCTGGATTCCCGATTCTGTTACATTGATAGCACAATATACACTCTCTTTAATTCTTTTAGTTAATCTGGACTAGTTCTCTCGCCGTCTAATCTTAGGTTCTGTTCGTCTAAGCCAATTTAAACTATTCTGGATTAAGAATGAAGTTTTGAATTTCCTTCCAGAATATTAGGGCAATGAATTATTTGTTTTAAATTTAAAATTTAGAACAGTTTTATCACTAAGACATGTTTTATTTGTAACTTCGCAGGAAAAGAAGCCACACCAATCCGACAAAGTTTTTATTTTATGAATTCCTATTCCAGAATAGGCCCAAACGAACGCACTCCTAGCATAACACGTAGCTTAATTACCAGCTGACACCTTTTTATTTTTGTTGTAAAACTTTCATATCCAGTAGGGAAAAGGTCAAGTAAAGTTAGCGGACACGTATGCTAGGAGTAATTTCGTACCAGGATCTCCCGAAATGAGATATGGGTTCGAGATTATGCTAGGAGCTATAAACTGAAATAACTAAAATGGTATTACTGTAATTTCTGAATTTCTGTATTAAGCCCCGCTTCTCTTTTAAGTCCCCCTCTGAAATAAGCCCTCCGTTTTTGAAAGCAGAAAAAAATAAGCCTCCCTTTTCTTTTAAGCCCCTCTACACTAATCAATATTATATACAAACACATTAAAAAATACAAGAAAAAACTGCTATATTAAATTAACCTAAACATATGTTTACTATTTTACTGCACCTTGCTTAAAATTCTAAATTCTATGTCTGCATTTCTGGTAGTTAAAAAAGAATCGAACACGCAAACAGACTTACTGCATACATTTTGAATAAGCCCTCCCTCTGTAATAAGATCCCCCCTTCTATTAAGCCCCCCTTCAATCCAGTGGTTTCTTTTTCTAGAGGCCATTATACGTTTCAACATCGCGCACTTTTTATTCCGTGCGACAGATCTTGAAACAATATTTTTAATAATTATTTAGCTTGTTTGAAAGAGTCTAATTGACTGTTATTTCTTTTTACCGGAACCGTTGGTAAAACCTTTTAAAGTGGCCTTATTCTTGTCCTGAGAGAAAAAAAAAACAACAAGTAATTATTCATTCTAACTTTTCAAATGAATCAAGAGACGTGCAATCTTTCACGAGCAGACTGTAACACTTAATACAATGATAACTTAATATTTCAGCATTTAAAACATTTTGAGGTGCTATATAGCTTTAACAAAACAGTGCAAAGTGTGTTTCTCTTAAAAGTAGTTCTTCTTTTAATTTTGTTTTCTTTGAACAGACCTGAGCAGATTAAACATATATTTATTTTTCCCGGTTCGCCTCAATTAGCTTCGCTACCTGCGGTACCAAGTCTGGTTATTACCGTTTATTATATGCAAAATATGACATATAAAGTTTTCTTGACTTGTCTCATAAGGACTCATCCAGAACATTCTAAACAGAGCAATTTTATCCAAATACAAATGATTAGTCTTGTAACATGACGCATTTCGTAGTTGACTGACTCTGAACTGCTAACGTGTACCTTAGTTTTGTACACGCTTTTTTCAAACGATACTATATTCTGTAAGATTATCGAGGCTGAAAATGGGTCAAAAATTAAGAATATCCTAAGAATATGTCCAGGCTCAGCTTTCTATATTACATATGAAAATTTGTAACAACACAAGTAAACTGAACTTTAACGAAGTACCGATTCAAAGCCTGACTACAAAGAATGAGAGTATAATACTCTACTCGTCAGTCAGGAATTTCCATAAAGATTATCATATATAAGAATATTAAGGCTGATAACATGTTGTCAAGCTGTAGTCATGCTAAGAATATATTAAGAAAATACGAGGCTGATTTGTCAGAGCTAAGAATACTGCGAATGAAACGAAAAAACACTATTCTATTCACTATCATGTTAGCGAATATAATTCTGACCCACTGAAGACATTAGAAATGTTTTTGCTTTTTCTGAATTAACAATAAAAAAAAAAAAACTTACTCGTCTTTTTTAGTGCATGGTATGTACGTTAAATGGCCAATCAGAATGGTTTCGATAAAATCCTGTGGGTGAATGTCCTATATTGATTTCCACAAAGCAATACAGATCCTCCCGAGTAACAATAAATTTTGCAGCTGAACTAAATTTTGTTATCCTTTTCTTTGTATTTTATCTGCATTAAAAGATTCTTTTCAACTCATTCTAAGCTTTCATCAATTTTGAACTGAATTCTATCAATAAAGTATATATACAGGACCATCGATGTAATAATTACTAATTACCCATTTTTTCAAAATTATCAATAAGTATTGTATAATCCTTTGTCCTACCAAGACTAGATTTAACTCATCTGCAGAGGAATGTACTTATTGATGTACACAGGCATCTGAGACAAAATAAAGTTAAAGTTGAATATCTTAAATATCTATAGAGAGCCAGATTGAAAGATTAAATACAGTAAGAACACGATACGAAGTTTAAGGTGCATCTCCTTGCTTTAATATTTAAAAATAAGTCAAAGAAAAACATGTTTCTGCGGACATAACTGTTAAATATTAGAAAACAAACTTCAGCATGCTTTGAAGTTTCTGCTTTAACCATGAAGCTTGGATACTTCGTCTAAGCTGCACTCTGAGTAACTTTCATTTAGGTTAAGAATTGCTTGTCGAAGTTTTTGTTTTTTTTTCTTTAAACTAGAAACCAAAACATACTTAGTTTCAAAGGTTAGCATTTATTTGTGGAGATTAATCAGATAATGAATTTGACAAAGAAAGTTTCTTTTTCCTTGTTTGACAAGGCTATTGAGGAACAGATAACGCCAAAAAGGAAACATTTAATTTTGAAAGCAGAAATCAAAAGTTAACTTTACAATTGTGATATTCATGGTTGCAGGTCCGTTGAAGCTATACTTTTCCAGGTTTATTTTTGGCAAGCACTTTATATACACATAACGTCTTCCGGTCGGGAGTTCAATTTCAAAAACATTGCTCATGCACTGACGTCTTTTGTCAATTGAGAGATTACAAAATATACCACAGCTCGATGAGCTCTAAAGCTTGAAAGAAATATAAAACCATTTGGTTAATAAAAAAATTACATAAACCTTTTTACCTCAATGAAATCTGTTATTTTCAAACAATACACTAAACTGCAAAACAAAAATTCTGGTTAGCAACTTACTCGTTATCAAATTTAGCTTATAAAAATATAAAAATATTTCTTGGTTTTAATTAAGCTTCCAAAAGGTTGGTGGGCTTATACAGAGGGTAATACCAAAAACTATATTTTTTAGGCTTGAAAACAGAGGTCGGCCTATACAAAGGAACGGCTTATACACTAGAATTTACGGTGCTATACTAATAAATTCATCTTACAATTAGGGTAGGGTTAAATGTTCGTAAATATATTAAATGATAAGAACTCTGAGTATCGAGTGTTCACTTCTGCATCACAATGTTGACCTCCAATGACCTATTGACAACCTTTTTTTTGAGAAAATAATACTAAAAATAAATTTCGTATTTAATGAGATCTTTATTAAAGATAAAAAACACAAACTGATTCAATTAAAGCCATAGTATTTTTTAACACGATTATAAGCAGATCGGTATAAATTCTGTTTTTTGGTTAATATAAAATTTCACATTTAAGAAAGGCAATGTTGAACTGGCGATCAGCTCGGAAACATTATTTTCATGTTTTCTGCAGTGCACGAATAAAGTGTTTTTGGTCTCAGTCTCAATATTATATTTTAGGTATTTTTGATTAACATTTTCGTATAAAAAGGTAGAGATAAAAAATAGATCTTTTCAACATCACGTTTTAGGTATTTGTACATATTAGAATGGCAACTTCTTAAGGTTGTATAAACTGTCGCTATATTCAAGGATTTTCAAAGCAGTCTGCAAATTTATTTCTCAAGTTCTTCTTTGTTGTACCGACCAGACAATGATTGTAAACCAGATAAACAATTTATTATGCATCACTGAAATTAGTTCATAACTCCGAAGAAAACCTAACTCTTGGAAAATCATCTTCCTATAAACAATTTATTACTGCAACGACGATCGATATTCTGAATCCTTAGATGATTAAATTATATACTGAAACTACGCACCGATGCTCTAAACAAGCAAATGATAAATGATAAATCACCAATAAAGCAAATGTTAAATTAAAATTTTCAAGTCTAAATATTATAGAGAAACCACTTGGATATTTAACTAGATATGTCTGTCAAATAAATAACTGACCTGCTACCTTAATTAAAAACTAATTATTACTGATATATTGTTGTCTGGACTGTTCCGCGACGCGACTGATTTGTGAGAGCTTTAGCTCTTTTTAGCGGATTTCCGTCATCATTCTTTAAAGGACTTAGTCAAAACCAGTTTTTACAATTGGGAAATATATTGGCGCTTCGGGAATCAATGTTTTGGTTCTGAAGAAAAACATTTATCTTAAAAACGGGAAGTTCTTCAGTTCTTTTTGCTAATTTGCGTCCTTGTTTTCACGAGATATAGTAAAACAAGATTTAGTCAGGATCAGTTGTCACGATTGAGAAACATATTGGCGCTCTTAAACTCAAGGCTTTGGTTCGGCAGTATCCTAGAACGGGTAGTTCTTTTGCTGTTTTTGTTGAAAGTTGAAACTCTTGAATATTGGTGGATAACAAGAGCAAAACATCAAAAGTAACAGAAAATGTGAATTACAGTGAGGTCGTATAGGCGATATCACAGTCAAAACAGAAATACAATGCTTGAGATTTTGTCAAAAGTTTTCAACATTTCGTTTATTAAGCTCCTAATTGGTTAAAACTCTAATCGTGTTCCTTTATAGACAGCCACAATACCAAGAATGACTCATTAACGAGCATTCAAGTTTAAACTGAGTTTGATGTCGTGCTTACATTCTTTGGTTTAATTCACGCTAGTTTTACAAGGTTATTCTTTGACCTCTCCCTCTACCCCTAAGAAAAAAAAGGTATCTTCCTTTACAATCAACAAAGTCAAATGGCATAACCAACTGGTAAGAAGACGCATCAGCTTTTCCCTTTGTTAGTGTTTTCGGTTTTCACTTACGTACGGTGCAGTTAAAAAGCGAGAATAATGAAAATTGTTATAATAAGCATGCGAACATATCCACATGTAGCATGCGCAATATAAGTCTTATTATTATTCCCACTCTCACAGGCTGATCTTTGCCGCAATAAAAACCTGAAGAAACGAGTCATAACCTATGACCAAGGGTTCCACGGGATCTCTTCTCCTTAGCTCATGTATCAAGCACCTTTCTCAAAATCTTTGCTGTTCCTAATAGTGCAGTCTTTTGTAGGAATGCTGTTCGGAGTGTAATGGCCAGGTCTCCCAACCCAGTCACCGAACTTTCTTGTTACTCCACCTAGGGCACCAACAATTATAGGTATTACCTGAGCAGTTTTCAAATTTCACATTCTCACAATTTCTCTCTTCAGGTCCTGGTATTTTTCAATCTTTTCACCCTCGTTTTCATTGAGTCTTGAATCTGCGGGGATAGCGATGTCAACAATAAAGCACTTCCTGTCTTCCTTATTGAAGATTATAATGTCAGGTCTTCTAGCTTCAATAACATGGTCACATTGGATACAGCCATCCCACAAGATCTTGATTCTTTCATTCTCCTCTAAACTCTTACAGTAGGTGTATGCTCATACTACTTTTCGCCCCACTCTAATCCATATTCTTTCACAGTTTCCAGTGGACTGCCTTCGCAAAATCAGGCACGGTGCCACGAAATTTAACCTGGGAGGGGAGGGGGGCTAAGACTTGCGTTTACTGACATAGAACCCACCATGGTTGGGCGACTCACAAGAAAATGTTTTAAATTAGACCTTCTAGAATGGCTAAAAAAGCATCTCCCAAACTTAAAATAGGCAAAGTGTCGTGTCTCACTTAGCCCCGGTGTCTCACTTTGCCCCAAGTTACGCTAAAGTATAAAATATGGTAGAAAAAAAATTATCTTGGGGACAAAGAGTGTGGCGCCGTGCGTGAACATTGTCATGTCTTCGTTTGTATTCCTTCTCAGCTAACGTCTTACACCCACTCACAACCTGATCAACATTCTTAACCTTATCACTACACAATCTACACAAGGGGGACTCCACAACCTTATCAATATGTTTAATCTGTTAGTCCTAATAGCTTGCTCCTGAGCAGTACATAACAGGGCCTCAGTCTGCACTTTCAGATATGCCTTTCTCAATCATTCCCATGTTACCACATCTGTCGTTTCTGGTAAATCTCACAAATACTGACCGTACATGTTTTCCCCCTTCCAATTCCTTAACTTCTCCTCATGCAAAGCCTTCTTGAATTCCTTGCTTTCTATACTTTGTTCATACTCAATAACATCAGTGGCTTTGACGCTTCTAAGTAGATCTTCTTCCGAATTTTGTAAATAGAAGTCCAAACTATTTTCTTCACTCCTAACAACCCCTCGCAAAGGATTAATCCACGCCCACCTTTCGTCCGTGCCAAGTACAAACTGTCAACATCACTCTTGGGATGAAATGCTCTATACATGATCAAGATCTTTTCTAGTCTTTCTGTTCGAAGTTCTCAATTCACTATCTGTCCATTTGATAAAACCAGCTCCATAACGCACGACTGCTACAGCCCACGTATTAATTGCTTGGATCTTATTCTTGCCGTTTAATTTTGACTTCAACACTATCTTCAGTCTCCTCTGATACTCCTTCTGACACTGAATCCTCATTTCCCCTTCTTTACACTGTCTACTTCTAGAATACCTAGATATCTGTATCCATTCGCGTCTATATGTCTTATTGCCTGCCCATCTGGAAGGGTTATGCCATCCATCTTCACCACCTTCTCTTTCTTGAGAACCAGTACATCACACTTCTTCAATCCAAACTCCATCCCGATATCCTCGCTGAACCCATAAACTGTCTGCACAAGTGAATCAATTTGGTCAATACTCTTGCCAAACAGTTTCAAGTCATCCATAAACAATAAATGATTAACTTTGTACTGTCTACGGTCCCATTCATACATGCCTTTACCACTCGCAGGACCAATGTCAGTGGTATCATACACAGTACAAACAAAAGTAGTGACAGACTATCTCCCTGAAATATTCCTCTTCTCACGTCTACATCTCCCAATAACTTTCCACAACTAGTCAGCTCTAACTTCCAGTTAGCCATACTACCAATAAGGAACGTCTTAACATTCTCCGCAACACCAAACAACTCTAAGCACTCAGAAATCCAGGTATGGGGAACCGTATCATATGCTTTCTTGTAGTCAATCCACGCCATAGCTAGGTTTGTGTGACGGTTTTTGCAACCTTTTAGCACTGCCCTATCTATTAATAGCCGATCTTTCGTTCCCCTACTTCCCTTCCGGTATCCCTTCTGCTCCTCAGGCAAAATATTCTCCCTCTCAAGATATGCATAGATTTCGTCAGCAATTATCCCTGTCATAAATGCCCACATCAAAGGTAAGCAAGTAATGGGCCAATAGTTATCAACCGCGCTACCTTCTGATGGATCCTTTAAACACAAGACTGTTTTTCCGTAGGTCATCCACTCAGGTAATGTGTTTCCATCATTGAGGATACCATTAAGCTGGCGTGATATTCGTTCATGCATTGTATCGAGCTTCTTGATCCAGAAACCTTGAACACCTTCTTTGCCTGGTGCTTTCCAATTAAGGATATTTTTGCACTGCCTACCGATCATCGCCTTCGTAACAGTCAACCTACCCTGCCCTCCGGCATTCACCGTCTCTCTCACTTGTTTTAACCATGCGGCATATTGTTTGTGACCTTTCTCTACACTCCACATCTCACTCCAAAATTCTTACTGTCTTCAGCAGGTGGGTTGATGTCCTCTCCTCAATATTCACCGCTCAGCTCTCTATATAAACCTTTCTGGTCCATGGTAAACAATCAGTTTTGTCTATATTGAGCTATTCGCTGTTGGTACCTCTTCACTTTTGCTCTTTTGGCTAAAGCCTTTGCGTTAGTGCTTCCATTGCTTCCAAACCTTTCCTTTTTATATGATACATATAATCTAAATCTCGAAACTGGCCTTTCTTCTTCAACTCTCCTAGCTTTTCTCTTTCTAAGATGTTGATACGCCTCCTTAAAACTTTTATGTTACTTTCTATTCTCCTTTTCAACCGAAGCTCAGTTCTCTTGTGCTGGAGAGATTCTCTTCAATCCCAAGGTGCGCAAGCCACACACCAGCAGCTCTCAAAAGTGCATTAGTTTCGGTAATGTCATTAGTTCTGATATGCTTGATAGCATTTTTCACCCTGTTAGTACATTCAATCATTCTTCTCCAATCAACCTTTTTGAAAGAAATACCATCAATGCTCTCATCCGTCGCTATGATTTCTTTTACTTCATCGATAATACTTCTGACATTAGCCAGTAATTCTTCTTCGCCAACCTGAATATCTTGTTCATCACGCACCATACCCACTCCTTCATAATCATCACCTATACTGATTCACATACATCTTCTACAACGATGCCATTCCTTTCTGTATTCTCAAACGCCTCTTCTCTGTGATTTTCTTCATCATCTTCCGTACCATTTTTTTCATTCTCTGTTTTGACTTTTCATCGTATTGCTTCTAGTTCTACTTCCGACAACCACCCATTCTTCGTAATTGCCCTTGCCTGGTTGCAAATTCTCTGTTCGGTAGAATCAAACAGCCATTGCTCTATCCAGTTCATGTACATCCTTTGCCTGTAGCCTCTAATAGGTACACCATTCTCATTCAATGGTCTACTTCGACAGTAGCACCCATTACTACAATATTCACTTGCTTATTCCATTTCATCCAAACAGTAGCAAAATGACAACCGGGTCCCCGCTGCTTGACCGGGGAACACCTGCGGGACGCGAGGTTAAGAGAAAGGTACGTAAACAAAATAGGCGAAGAAAGCTGAACCTAGACTGATTCGAATTCCTAACGTTTCACTACTTATACGACTAATTACCCATCATTCCAACCTAATAACCGGACCCAGTCCTCTGGTCCATGCCTGCAAAATATCGATTTCTGTCGGTTTCGCAGGCTACAACTGTCAGAAATATAAATTTAAGGATGTCCGAGGGCAAATAGTTTTTCAACCGCAGATCATAGGGAACTGTTGAATGGAAAAAAATGCTAAATGCTTAATGCTAAAAAAAATAAAAAGGTCGAAAGAAGAAAACAAAATACCGGTAGTCATTAGAATAACGAAACAGTTCTATTCAATAACAGAAGGCATGATGCAAGAAAAAATACTCCGACGAACTTTCTAATTTCTTACCCTTAATAAAAAGACAAAAGGAAATGACAGATAGAGAACACATTTCATCTGTTCCCTTTATTTCCTGTTCTATTACCAATACACACTTAGTTGTCCCTGCAAGTTAAAAAAAAAAAAAAACACCTCGTACTGCCTTGTTAAATTATGTTTACAATAACACTAACTGCCCCTATTCTCAAAATTAGGATATATTGAATAATTCATCTGTTTCTGTAGGGTTTACAAACTCTTTTCTGAAGCCCATTGAAGTTTCTTCTTTAGATGCGCCAGTTGAAGTAGTCACCAGATCTCTGAATTCTGGTTGTAGAATACGTTCCAGTTTCTTTGCTTTCCTCGCCTCTTCGTCACTCACGCGGAAAAGCTTAATGGCTCTATCGTTAACTCCAGAAAACCCACGACGAGGTATGCTGGAAAGAGCAACGCCGTCTAAAGCTACAAAAATGAATTCAAATTGTCATTTCTTTTGAATAGAGTTGATATGGAATTAGTAGGTAGAATTAGCTAGAAATAAGTAGGACAACAGGGTAAGCCAGTTGGTAAGATCCCTGCATGCCAACCAGATACAAAGTCCAAGGTATAAATACCAACTCAATAAAGATGTTAAAATTTGCGTGACCTTCTTTTACATTAAAGTTTACTGTATCGTAAAGTGTAAATGACATTACAGTTCTTCAAAAAATAGCGGTAGTTATTTATTATTACAAATCTAGTTGCGTTCTCTTAATGGGTCTAAAAGACATTGCACTTTGCTTTAAAAGTTGTCAGTATAGATCATCTCTGACATCACATTGCTTGCAGCTTCTAGTTCTCTTGATAAAAATTAAAAAATATTGCGAAGGGAAGAAAAACGAAGAAGCCTTGCGAAAGATAATCGATGATTTGAACGTCAAAGAGGCACACAACAAGAACGCGTAAGTTTCCAAATGATCCTCTGCTAAGAGTTAATTTCCTAAACAAAGAATGCTGTATTATGCTCCGTACGTATTGAAAAAAGCCGCGACTCAAAAACAATCTACATTGTTTCAAGTGCACAGCTCAAATGATTCCAAGCTCCGAGTTTATGTAACAGATAAATTAAACGTCACCTAAACAGTCAAACTTCGTTCCTAGGGTCCTCTCCTGGATACGTGTCTCCCAGAATATGGGAGATTACAAATAAACAATTCGAGGAAGGGCAGTTTAGTGTGAAATTTGTCGCCACTTAGTCCAGGGAGGAAAGAGAAGTGACATATTTCACACTTAATTTCACACTGGTTGACCTAAACTGCCAGAGTTTTCTATGTCGAATATACAAGTACCATCACCACTGCGAATGTCAGAAATGTTATAATGCTTTTCCTGGCACTAAAATGAATGCTCCTCGTATGAGCAAGTAGAAAAGAAACGTAAAACACCATATATACAGGTATCCAAACGCCGCCTGAACAGGAAAACAGTGGAACGAAAACAACTTCAAAAACTGAAAAAATGAGAGAAATTAGAAAAGCAGTGTTTTGCATTTCGACCTTGCGTTGTCTAAATTGCACACTTACGGAGATTTACGGAGACTCTGGTGAACAAATGCTACACATTGTCAGTATATGGACACAACAAAACTAGCTAGAATGAAAAGTAAGAAAAGGAATTCAATTACAGGCACTGCTAAACAGCGAAACCGTTCAGTAACTTCAACCTTATCCTTAAAATCCTAACCCTATCCTAGGGTTAGGAACAAGGTTTGGGGTTAGGATTAGGGTTAGGGTTAGGATTAGGGTTTGGGGTTGCACTACGATTAGTTGTTTCGCTGCTGTTTCACTGTTTCATAGTTGTATCGCAGTGCCCTTCAAGTACCGCAAATCCCGATGTATAAATCGACCTTTTGTATAAGCCGACCACTGTTTTCAAGGCCAAAAAGTGGGTTTTAGGTATTACCCTCTGCATGAGAGACCCACTTTTGAAAGTTTAATTGAAACCAAATGTTTTTACATCATCATAAAAGGCTGCAGTTGATAAAGTGACTAATGAGAATTCTTACCTTAAGTTTAGTGTTTTAATCAGTGTCATGTAGAATTCATAAAAATAGGTTGTTGGCATCTTGTAAAAGTGGAATTACTAACTGCGTACAATATTTGATTTATGCCACAAAGAGTAATAAATTTGGGCTTTTCCTTTTTTCCGTTTTTCAAAAGTTGGTGTTCGTAGTATTAGCCAAACCCCAAACTATGTATCAAAAATTTGGGGTCAAATAGATACATACACCAGGATTTACTGTGACATTTGTTTTGGAGTACCTTCGTCCACTCTTGTGACTCATTTAGTTTTTCTTGGAAAACATTACATATACAGATGTAAAATATCGGACAATAAACTTAGGCAGCGTTTACAAATAGCCGGCTATTTTTGTAAACGTACATTTTTTTTATCCGTTAAGATCCAGTGTTTACACGTAAACGCCGAAAACGATGAATTTAGCAAGGCTATTTTCGAAAACAAAAGCTATTCGTTTACGTCGAAAACGATACATAATCGATGAGCGTTTACGTGTAAATGCAGATATTTTCATCCGGATAAAAATATAGCCGTTTACGTGTAAACGCTGCATTAGCTTCTCTATCATATCTTTCGAAATTATACTATAAGATTAGACATAATTCGTCAGAATAAACATATATATCAAAACGGTAAGAACTTATTAAAAAACTATTTACAATTAAAATCAAAAATAGTAAATAGTTTTTAATAAGTTTCTACCGTTTTGATAAATACATATATTATAAGAACCGAAGAACAGAGAAAAAGTTACAAAATCAAAAAACAACAGAGCATTAGAAGAAATGGCAAAATCTATCCAATAAAAAAATGCATGTAATATTTTCAAGATTATGTGATATAATATCAACGACTACCTCTTTAATCAGTATAAGTCAAAGAAAAATAAAATTCATTGACGGAAAAACAACAACAACAACAAAACTAAAAAGTCAATTGCGGAATTGAGCATTTTTTTAAACCTACCTGAAAGCTGAACCATGACGTTCCTGGCAGCTCGATCACCGGAAAAACCGTACTCCACATTTATACCTCCGGGCTGGTTTGATAGATCAACGAGAGCACGTGGTAGTAGCCCTGTACCAGGAACTATTTCATTAACCGAGGAGAAGTACGCATCTCTGTATAGTTTACTTTTCTTTTGCCAGTCGCCCCATATCTTGTCAATGAATCCATGGTGAAGAAAAAACTCTGGTGCGTTAGCAGAGTCGAGGGAGCACATTGTGCCTTCGATGAGGCAGTGGACCGTGTCGTGAAGATTAACACGAAGTACAAGCTAAGATAGCAGAGATCAAACATTGACTTAAAATTTCGGAATGGTAGTGGACGTCAAACTTACTACCGAGCGTGCTAAAAGTAAATAAAAAATATTAATGCACACTTTGAGGGGTGTTTTCAGCTTGTAACTCATATCTTCATATAGTTTTACTTTGAATAATTGGAAATTGTTTTTTCTTCGAAACTACTTTTCTAATCGAGAACAATATAGTCGCTTTAGACTGATTGTTTACCCTTACGAAGTTACAAATAGCTCGCATTTCAAATTTTGATTTTATTTTTTTTACATTCCAAATTTAACTCTCGGCTTGAATTCCAAAAATTTGTCTTGGACTTTTGATGATATACACGTTATAACTCTTTTAGAGCTGATATAAGAATGTTTTAAATTTCGAAGACGAAGATATCGAGAAGCGACGATGAGCCCCCCAAAAAGTAGGTGAAATTCAAAATAATCTGCCATGATTTTAGAGCACATTATAGAAAATGTAATTGTGCCCGAACACCAGGCGGGCGCTCTACACGTGAATATTAACAAAGCAGAACTTGATCACGTGACGCCAGTTTAGGTTATAGCACGTTTAACTGCCACCAAAACAGTGTGTTGTAAAAGGAATGGGCGTAGTCATACACCAATACAAATGAAAATGAAAACAATTTCCATTTCTTCTTGAATTAAAGAGCAATTGAAAAGTGAACGGTCTTAAAAATTATGACCGATATTGATAAATATTGAAAATTTATAAACTACTAAGATTCTTCGTGGTTACCTTTTCAGAGCAATTTGTTCATGTAATCTGATTATCATAATCTTTATATCAAAAATAATTTAGTGTGCTTATTACTTCTTGGTGATAATAGAAAATGTCAAATAACAGCTGCCAAGATTATTTTGGTGTCAATGATGTCTTACATACATGAAATTTCTAATTAATCAACAATCGTGAGGTCAAAAAGAAATGACTTCTTTATGAGAATAAATGTCATAAATGGAATGCTGCGCCGGTGATTTCTACAGAAACAGTTTTACAAAATAGATAAATTTTACACCGTAGAG